>JADRCD010207013.1:942-14485 GCA_019843815.1 Montemys delectorum
ATATATATATATATATATATATATATATATATATATATATATATATAACCATCTATAACGGGATCTGATGCCCTCTTCTGGTGCGTCTGAAGACAGCTACAGTGTGCTCATATACATAAAATAAATAGTAAAAAAAAAAACCTCCCTATGGACTTTCCTTACAAGTTCAGGGACTGCTTTGTTTCTGTTTCTTTTTCCAATCATCTTCAAAAGTCTACATCTGCTGTATAATCTCAACAGAGAGATTAGAACAACTTCATTTTATTTTATTTTAAGGGAGGAGATTTCAAAGCCATTAAGGAAAGACTAAGGCACAAAAGTAAAATTTTCTGGAGATGGCCCACTGTTTTGCATAGCCTGTGATGGGTGGGTGAGCTCTTAGATGCAGGGTCCTTAAAGACTTCATCCCAGGACTGCTTCTCACTGCTGATACGCTTTTCCTGCCACTATTACATAGCCTAATGGTTCCTGGGCATCAGTATACACACTATTGGGCAGATTTCCTGCAGATCAACATGAAGATGAACTTTCATGAATTAATGCTGCTTCGATGAATTAGTGACTTTATAGAATTCCTGATTTGGTTCAAATAATTTTAAGAAGAAAGCTTTAGGAAATAGTTTTAGTTATTTTGCCAGAAAGATGTAATAAGATTAGAATTGAGAAGAGGATGTGCCCACTCCTCACAGAATAATAAGTAAAGGGTGCATCATAAGGAATACAATGAGGTTTCACAACTACACTAAAAAGAGAAATAGGCTTGGGATCAATTTGTGACCAAGGGAAAAATATTCCCTCTAGGTCAGGTCCAAGGATGAAGCCACAGTGTGCCCTATGGTACAGCAAGGCCACGTGAAACTGTTGCTGTGAACTTCTAATGAGCTTACAGAATGAAACACTGCTTTGAACTTACTATTGACACCCTTCTGTAACTCCTTTTTGTGTATCATTTTATCTATGAGGTAATTTCATGAAGAGCTTTTGTCTAAGGAGGAATAAAGCATGGCATTTGGGGCTCAGCTCCACCCACCAAATGTATATATGTATATGTCCATATGTCTATACATATGGACATACATACATGTGTAGGGATATGTGTATGTATGTAAGTATGCATGAACACTTGTGGAGTTGATGAGACAGGTGGTCGGGCCCGACCAGGGTGTGTGTGTATATGTATGAATCTGCGTGTGCCTGTGCGTGTTATCCCTGTAAATGATTTTCCTTCTTTCCCTCTCTTTTCTCTCTGGTTCATGAAGAGTCAATGAGTTCCAAGCCTCTTGCCTGGCCAAAAGAGGTGCTTGAGCCAGAGAGAAAAGAGCCCTAGCAATTAACCCTTTTTTCTTCTTAATCCCCTGCTGCTGCCAACAGGAGTTTATTACCAGAAACCAGAGGCATTCAGTCACAGAATGGTAAGAAACCAATGCTTATTAGCACAAAATACTAAGAGAAAAGAAACCAGCGTTCATTAGCACAAAATAGTAAGAGAGGGTTACAAAGCCAGAGGTCATCAGTCTTTGACCTTTGTCCTAGGCTATGTCCTGCCTCATACCATTCATCCCAAAGGTTGGGGCAGGAGCTCCTGACTTTATTTCCCAAGTATTGTACCACTGTGCCTGGGTTCCTGGCCACTTTTTCTGGTATACGTGTGTATGTATGTGTATGCAAATCTATGCATGGAGAGGCCAGAGGACAACCTCAGGTGTCATTCCTCAAAGCTGTCTGCCTTTTTGTCTGTTTTTGTTTCCTTCAGAGATAGAGTTTCCTCACTGGGCAGGAATCTACTGAGAAGATCAGGCAAGGCCAGGAATCTACCTGTCTCCCTCCCCAGCACTGGGATCACAAGCACATGCCAGTATACCCAACTGTTTGTTTTGGTTTTAGGTTTATTGCTTTTCTTTTTCAAGACTAGGTTTCTCTGTGTAGCCTTGACTGTCCTTGAACTCACTCTGTGAAACTGGTTGTCCTGGAACTCAGAGATCTATCTGCCTCTGCCTCCCAAGTGCTGAGATTAAAGGCATGCGGCACCACTGCCTGACAACACTGGGTATTTTTATGTGAGTTCTGAGGGATTGAATTCAGATTCTTATAGTTCCTAGGCAATAATCTCTTTACCAACTGAAAGGTTTTCTCCAACCCATGATTTTTGTCTTACCTACCCAGTCTGCTCCTTCCTCCCCAGTTTTTCTTCCTTGGTCCCATGAGGTCAGACTTTCCCTTTAAACCCTGCATTCTAGGATCCCAGCTCCTTTCCAACTGGATGGGAGCATCTAGGCAGTGGGCTGTGGGTCTCTGTTCTCTGTGGAATCTGGACAGTGGTTTTGAGGCCCCACTCATTGAATCCTCACCTGAAAGTGCCATGTGGAGGCAGGAGTTCCTTCGGGAGGTATTTCCAGCAGGGAGTTGTCCGTGTTCTTTGGTACCCGGGATAATTTAGCCCCACGAAGCATGTTGATGAGGCGAATCCAGCGGTCAAACAGAAAGGCCAGCTCATGTTCAGGGGCATCCAATGCCAGGAAATAGTGGCGGCCGGTTCTCAGACGCAGCTTCAAACGCCAGGTAGGCAGATCATGGACATAGAGGCGGGCAAGTTCTAATGGGATCATCCTGCGGGAGGTGGGAGACAGGGTAGCAAGTGCAATAGATTGGATGGAGTGGACTGAGCTAGGATGGAGCTGGAGGAACATACCTGGTAAGGATGAGGCTGGAACACTCCGGGACCTCCGGGGGCCGGGCAATCAACAGAATGTCAGGCAGCACTAGGCCAGGCAAGGATGCGGCAACGCCCATAGTCAGCTTGTTGGGTTTGTTGTGCAATAACGCAGGAGTCCCATTGTTGGTTACCTGGGACAGCCAGGGAGCAGGGCTGGGACCAGTTCTTTCTCCACCAGGCCTCCAGCGTCCCTCACCTGAGAGCCTCCTTTCTTTCCAAACCCACCTTCTACCTACAAGAGTTCAAATTCCAAATCCCTGTTCAACCTACTCTCCTCAGGGGTTCCCCATCTCTTCAGGTGTCTCAGCCCTCCTCCCTCATTTCCGGGGGCACAGGGAGCTGGGGACCTGGGTAAAGTTACTCTCGAACATGGGCAGCGGGCGGAGGGGCAGGTACTCGGCCATCTGGAGGGTCTTCTGCATCTCTCCAAGAATGGGGACCCACTTCGGAGGCTCCGGGGGAGGCGGAGGATTAAAAAAGTTCCACAGCCGTCTCATCATGGCTGCCAGAACAGCGAGTGGGGGTGTATAGATTCAAGGATCCTGGACCCAAGTGGAGCCCTGACCTCCACCCCAGCCCACCAGCTTTGGACCCTTGGGCTTCAAGGATGTCAGGAGCTGAGCAGTGACAGAAAGTGGAGTGTCCCCGGGGCTGAGAGACTCTGGTATGGCCATGGCCCTGCAGAGAGGTAGTCAGCACTAGGCCGTGGGTGGAACCTTTGAGAGGGGCTTTGTGACCTCACTAGACACCAAGGGGCTGCTTCCTGGGAACTGCCTAGGAGTCTCATCCTTCTGGAATATGGTGTGGAGTCTTTTGAGGGCTGGCATAGGTGACTCAGAACATCCCCATCTCCTGGACCCAAGATTATGATGACACAGACCCCACCACCACCCCAGGGATCTGTGTTAGAGCTTCTATAGGGATCGTTAACCCAAAGACTTGAATCACAGGCCTAGCTCTGCCAGTGACCCTCCTCCTTACTCTCAGGAATACCCAACCCCATGCTGAGCCTCAGCTTCCCAATGGCTCCTGTGTGCGTGTGTGTGTGTGTGTGTGTGTGTGTGTGTGTGTGTGTGTGCGCGTGTGTGTGTGTGTGTGTGTGTGTGTGTATGTGTTTACAGCTCTCGAATCAACTAAACATTGAACTGTAAAGGAAGGACCATAGCTGGGCATGGCAATCACAGCTACAATCAGCGGGATAAGAGGCTGCAATTTTTTTTTTTTTTGGTTTCTCTCAAGACAGAGTTTCTCTTTCTCTGTGTGTAGCCCTGGCTGTCCGGGAACTCACTCTGTAGACCAGGCTAGCCTCTAACTCAGAAATCTGTCTGCCTCTGCCTCTTAAGCGCTGGGATTAAAGGTGTGCGCCACCACTGCCTGGCCTGGAAAATCTTGTTTGAAACCACCTTAGGGTATGTAACAATACCCTGTCTCAAAATAATAAATAGAAAAATAAAGCAAAGGGCTTGGAGATGTGGTTGAGTGTTAAAGTGCTCTTCTGGCATGCACAGGGCCCTGGGTTCGATCCTAGTACCATAACAATATAAGGCCAACTACCTGTATGACCATAATAGCAACAAGCTGGACATGGTGGCATACATTTTTAATTCCAGAACTCTGGAATAGGCAGGCAGATCTCTGTGAGGTCCAGCCCAGACAGAGCTACACAGTAAGACTCAAAAACAAGTCAAAATACCGTACAGAAAGCAATTCCTCCCCCTCGAGTCTCAGTTTCCCTCTCTTTTGTAAAATGGCAACTTTTTTTTTTTTTTTATTTGTTTTGTTTTTCAAGACAGGGTTTCTCTATGTAGCCCTGGCTGTCCTGGAACTCACTCTGTAGACCAGGCTGGCCTTGAACTCAGAAATCCACCTGTCTCTGCCTCCCAAATGCTGGGATTAAAGGCGTGCACCACCACTGCCCGACAACTTTTTCTGAATCTAAGACAACCTCTTAACCATATATATATATATATATATATATATATATGTATATATATATATATATGTGTGTGTGTGTGTATATATGTATATATATATATGTATCTGAGTCCTATTTTGAGGGTGTGAAGCATGTACAGTGGGGTGAGACAGAGGAGACTGGTACACTGTCATTCTAAAAATAGTGTTTATTATTGTTTGTAAATGTATCCTGCAAAATACAGTCATGGTGAAAACTCTGGAAAATGCAAACAAAAACAGTAACAGTCACCCACAGTGCCATCTCTCGTTTTCAACCTCAAGGCAGCTATTGTCAACATTTTGGTGTTTCATTTTGAAAAACAACAACAACAAAATCCATACTCAGGAACAGAAAGAGTGGTTCTGCCGTCTGCTGCTCCGGGGTCATCTAAAGCAGTCTTCGCCTGGAGCCTGCCTTTTGCGGTTGGCGAGCTAGTGTTCCATCACGAGGATGTAGCCCTAACTTTATTCCTCTGTCCCCTGCCCTTCCCCAAGAAAGCCTGGGTTGTTTCCCATTTGCCATTGTGAATCTTGCTGAAACCAACAACCCTGTACCTGACAGCTCTGTACCATACAGGTACTCCTAGCTATAAGGTGATGCTCTGGACCCTTCTGTTAAGTATCTGTTGAGGACCTTTGAAGTCCTAGGGTACCAGCTTAGACTCAGATCCTTCTGGTATATTCCTGCTAAGAACCTCTAAGTAGATATGTATTTAAATCCCCTCACTTCTCTGTCTCACAAAAAACTCACATTTTGGTATAAGACCCCGGGCTTTCTCTTTTCCCCCTCCTTCCTCCTCTTAATATAAAAAGTAATTGCATAAAAAATAATGTAGGAAGTGAGGAAGACACTGTGAACAGAATTCATAGAGACCCCAGAATCCAGGATTTAGTTCCTCGCTCCTCAGGGTCTCAGACGCACCCACCCCACCCACCCCAATTCTTTAAATAAATAAGTATAAATAAGCCACAGGTGATCCCCTCACCCAGGTCTACTGGAAGGACTGTGTCTAGCTGGGTGTGGGGTGGTTGTTTGGGGTGTGGCACGCCCCTGATCATCATGCCCCTCTCCAAGTACCAAAATAAATAAATAAATAAGATCTGGCTTTAAAGGGCGGTATCGATGGTGGCTTTCAGTCCCGAGTCACAGCCGAGTCTTTAACAACAGCAGGCCCCGCACGGCCCAGTCCAAGGTCAGGTGCAGTCCTCCTAAAATGGCGTGAGCTGCCCGGATGCTTCCCCAGGCTGAGGCAGGAGGGCCCAGGGGGACCACAGGTTGCTCTGGGGTTGCCTGGGGCAAGGCCAGGCGAGACATCTGTTCAAGAGAGAAAGAGGGTTAGCAAGAAGGTCTGGGGTTTAGAAAACTGAACCTGTGTTGGGTGTGGTGGTTCTCACCTGTAATCCTAGCACTTGAAAAGCAGAGGTAGAAGGGTCAGGATTCAAGGCTACATAGGAAAGGCAGTTTAGGCTACACAAACCTTGTCTCAAAAACAAAACCAACAAAAACAAGGCTGCAGAGATGGCTCAGTGGTTAAGATCACTGACTGCTCTTCCAGAGGTCCTGAGTTCAAATCCTAGCAACCACATGGTGGCTCACAACCACCTGTAATGGGCTCTGATGCCCTCTTCTGTTGTGTCCGAAGACAGCTATAGTGTATTCATATACACAAAATAAGTAATTATTTTTTGTTGTTGTTGTTTTTTGTTTTTGAGACAGGGTTTCTTTGTGTAGCCCTGACTGTCCTGGAACTCACTCTGTAGACCAGGCTGGCCTCCAACTCAGAAGTGCTGGAAATAAGGCGTGTGCCACCACTGCCCGGCTAATTCTTAACAAACAAGCCCTATGGCTTGGGAGAATGCACAATTAGTAAAGTGCTCGCTGCACAATCAAGAGGACATGAGTTCAAATCTCTGGGACGAATGTAAAAAAGCTGGGCACACTAGTATGTGCCTGTAATCTAAGTGCTGGGTAAGGAATATAGGAGGCTTCTAGGGGATTTGCCAGACATCCAGACTAGCTGAATTGGTGAGCTCCAAGTTCAGTGAGAAACCTCGTCTCAAAAAGCACAGCTTTTGGTCTCTGAGTTTCAGACCAGCCTGGTCTACAGAGTGAGTTCCATCCAGGATAGCCAAGGTTACATAGAGAACCCCTGTCTCAAAAACAAAAACAAAAAAAACCTCAGCAACAAACATAATCAAGGCAAAACATGATCAATAGAGAAAGATGCGTGGGCTGGTGAGATGGCTCAGCGGGTAAGAGCACCAACTGTTCTTCCAAAGGTCCTGAGTTCAAATCCCAGCAACCACATGATGGCTCACAACCATCGGTAATGAGATCTGACGCCCTCTTCTGGTGCATCTGAAGACAGCTACAGTGTATTTATGTATGATAATGAATAAATAAATAAATAAATAAACCTTTGGGAAAAAAAAGAAAGATGCCCAATGTTGAGCTCTGGACTCTAGGTTCTCATTTCTGTTTTAATGAACACACACACACACACACAGAGGTCAGGGGCTAGGGAATGGCACTTGCCAAGTCTTCTGAGGTCAGAGCTACTGTCTTGGAGCTCAGCCAGGCGGTGGTGGCGCACGCCTTTAATCCCAGCACTTGGGAGGCAGAGGCAGGGGGATTTCTGAGTTCGAGGCCAGCCTGGTCTACAGACTGAGTTCCAGGACAGCCAAGGTGACATAGAGAAACCCCATCTCGAAAAAACCAAAAAAAAAAAAAAAAAAAAAAAAAGAGCTTGGAGTCTAGGGACCATGTTTAGGGCCTGGAGTTAGGAGCAAGAATTTGAGAGCTAGGGTCTTTACAGGCAGGGACCAGAGTCTGAAGTCTATTGGACTACTGGTCTGAGGTTCTGGAATGTGGGGTCTTGACATTTTTTAATCATCATAATATTTCCATAATATTGGAAATGAGACATAGGGCTGGGGGTAGAGGGATTTTGAAACAAGATCTTATAAGCCCAGATTGGCCTCAATCCTTGATCTCTTCATTTACCATTTCCCAAACACTGGGAGTACAATCAGGTGTAATCATACCTGGCTTTGTTTTTTTTTTTTTTTTTTTTTTGTTTTTTGAGACAGGGTTT
Source organism: Montemys delectorum (assembly GCA_019843815.1). Classification (NCBI taxonomy): domain Eukaryota; kingdom Metazoa; phylum Chordata; class Mammalia; order Rodentia; family Muridae; genus Montemys; species Montemys delectorum. The sequence goes on from JADRCD010207013.1 coordinate 8,707, forward strand.
CTCTGTGTGGCCTTGGCTGTCCTGGAACTCACTCTGTAGACCAGGCTGGCCTCGAACTCAGAAATCCGCCTGCCTCTGCCTCCCAAGTGCTGGGGTTAAAGGTGTGCGCCACCACTGCCCAGCCTGGCTTTGCTTTTTTGAGACAGGTTTCTGCTATGTTTTTCTATAGCTAGCCTGGAAATCACTAAGTAGACCTTAGACTTGTGACGGCCACCTACCTGTGCCTCTTAGTGCTGAGACTTACAGGCAACTGCCACCGCGCTCAGCTGGGATCTACACTTGAGGTCTGGCACTGTAGAATGTCAAGGCTGGTTCAGTCAGGATCTTGACTCTTAGAGACCAGGACTGGGTCCTTGAGATGTAAGGTCTTGAGGGTGGGACAGGAAGGCTGGGATCTGGGGCTTTAGGTGTTAAAGATGTACAGTTTTAGGCATCATAAGGCCTAGGCCTTAATTCTCATGAGAAGATTTGGATCCCGTTGACTCAGGAAAGGGATCTTGGGTGTAAAGATCTTGGAGTTCAGGGTCTAGACTTTTAGACAAGTGGTCAAGATTGGGGTTTCATAGTATTACAGGCTGGGATTTGGGGGACACAAGACAATGGACTATGGTGGCTTGTAGCCTTGGGGATCAGTTAAGAGTTTCTCTGAAAAAAAAAAAAAAAAAAAAAAAAGCCAGGTGGTGGTGGTGCACGCCTATAATCCCAGCACTTGGGAGGCAGAAGCAGGCAGATTTCTGAGTTCCAGGCCAGCCTGGTCTACAGAGGGATTTCCAGGACAGCCAGGGCTGCACAGAAACCTGTCTGGGTGGGTGGAGGAATCAAAATCTCAGGCTGTTGTTTCATAGGGCCAAAGGGATCAGAATGGAAGTAAAACTTCTTGGAGTCAGGGCATACCAAGAGCTGTAAACGACGAAGTAGCCTTTCCAGTCGGGCTTGCAAGGCACCTAGCTCTGGCTCCAGAGTCTTTAGGGAAGGGCCACCTGCACGGCGCAGCCATTGTACATGCCGGAGGTAGGACATCAAGTCTACTCGAAGCCTTGTCAGCACACCAGGAAGCTGGGGTCAAAGAATGGAAACCAGGGAACAGTTAGCACACGTGTCCCCCCAGCCATCAGTCTTTCAGCCCTCCCTATCAGCCAGCTCTCACCTGCAAAGATCCCAATGTCCCAGCGCTCATGGCCAAGGTAGGCAGGGAGTCCAGATTGTGGTCTCCATCAGCTGGGAATTTGTCTCTCTGGTGAGAAAGAAGCCATGAGGGGGAACCCCAAGCTCTTGTCAGGTGCCCAAGAGAGAGAGGTGATTGTCACCCTATATACCCTGTCCCTTCAATCTCCTACCATCTGTGCAGCTAGTTGCCTGGTGTCGGCCAGGAGGGATCGGGTCAGGAGGACGGCGCTGTCCAGATCTGCACGAGGGTCTGAAGAGACTCGAGAGGAGCCAGCTGGTGGCCCAGGGGCGACGACTCTATCTGGCCAGAGGCTCAGCACCACCAGGACCAGGCGACAAACACCTGTGGACAGAAGGAAGAAATCAGGCCAAACTCTGGGTCTGAAGGAGAAGAGCTGGGGTCTAGCTAGATTCTTCTGCCTCTGGGTAAAATGTCTAGAGTCTAGAACCTGGGTCTGAGTGAGGTAGATTAAGAGTCCAGAATTTTGGTTTTGAAGAACAGAGGTCTGGACTTTACGATCTGGAGGAGGAGGGATGGATGGAGCCTGGATTCTGGGTCTGAGGGAGGGAAGGCTGGGCCTAGGTACCCTGGATCTGCAAAATGAGGGTTAGACTCTCGACTCCTGGTTCTGAGGGAGAAGGGCTGAGGTTTGGGCTCCTGGGTCTGAGAGAGGAGGGCTGGAGCCTGAACGCCAAGATCTGAGGGAGGAGGACCTGGAGGTCTTGAGTCTCAGGGTGGGGCGCCCCGGGGCAGGTCGCAAAGCCTGAGCTGGGGCGGGCTTCCCTCTCCCTCCCTGGCTCTGGCTGCCCCGCCCGTCGGAGCAGACGCGGCCCGGGGCGGGTAGACGGGCCGGGCGTCTCCCGTCCGCCCCCGGACGCCGGAATCTGGGCCCCGGGGCGGGGCATGAGGGGGGAGGTACAGGCCAGAACCTGCCCCCCTCCCCTGCCCCGGGAGCCCGAGCCGGCCTGGGAACAGTGGTAGGAGTCACAGACTGGAGCTGACACCCGAACGCTCGGATTCCTCTTCAGGAAGGTGCCCGGACCCACTCCCATATGCCCACAACGGTGGCAGCAGAAGGCTGGGCCGTTGGGTCGGGGAGGACCTGGGTGCACCTGGTCTGGGAGGCGCTCAGGGACGCACGCAGCTGGAGACCCGTCGGGCAGCGTTCGGGGCTCAGGGGCGAGGGACAGCTCCTTTGCCGGCTGCCCATCCCCCAGCTGCCCCGCCCACCTCTGAGACAGCCAGCCAATCAGAGCCCCCCGGGCCGCCAAGCTCAAGTATCACACCCCCAGCCCGCCCCCTGGTCCCCTCTAGCTGTGCCTAGTTCTTCGCAAGCCCCTCCTCGGCCGTCTGTCGGTGCACCCGTCCCCTAGCCGGTGCGCATCTGTCTGGCTCTTTAAGCTCTCTGTCCGCACCTCTTTTTCGTCTGCCTCCCTTGCCTGTTCCCAGACCTTTGGGGCTTGCTGTCACCTGGGATTCTCTGCCTCAGTTTCCCTTCCTGAGCCACGCTGTTGGAATTCGTGGTTGTCTCTGTTCCTAGATTCCCACTAACTCCCTGGGATCCCCGAGCCCTTAAGGGTCACCTCCCAGCATCTGTCCCTCTGTCAGTGGCTGGCTGGCCCTTGCCTTCTTGCTCTCTCTCTCTCTCTCTCTCTCTCTCTCTCTCTCTCTCTCTGTCCATCTCTGTCCATCTCTTCTCTCAAACTCCCACTTTCCTCACTATTCTTTCTCTCTCAACCTGACTCCCCATGACTCCTCTCTTCTATCCTCTGTCCCAACTCTGCTTCCCACCCTCCGCACTCCCTCAATCCTTTCCTCCCCACCCCAACCCTGTCCCCTCACCCATGAACTGGAACCAACTTACAGTTCATGTCCCCACAGGCCAGGGGTTCCCCAGGGCAGGGGGCAGGGAGCCTGGGGGGGGCCTTTAACCCTTCCCTGTCCGCTGCCGAGGGAGCCCAGGGGGTCAGCTGGGCCTCGGCCTGGGGAGGGGAGGTTTGTGAGTGTGAGCAGCAAGGGCCAGGCAGTGAGGGAGTGTGTACGCCTGGGGGGTTATATAGGGGGCCGAGGCGGGCGGGCGGGGGGCAGGCAGCAGGGGAGGGCGGCCTGACACATCCTGACTCACCCTCCCTCCTGCCTTTTCCATTCAGACGAGCCGGCTGCCTAGCAGGGCTCACACCGCCTTGCTTGGAGGAGGGCACGGAAGGAAAAGTTGGAAAAGTTGAAAAGTGAAGGGGGGGTGGTCTGAGAGGGGCCGGTGAGGTCATTGGCGTCCCCTCCCTCCACCTCCACGGGCTGGGACAGACACACAAGGCTCAAGAGCTCTGTGGAGCCTGGCTGTGGGTGGTGGTCTGCATGGACCAGGACTTGTATTGAGAGATGGTGAGGCAGGAGGAAAGGCGAGTCCGGGACCTGAGGAGGTGGAGGTGAGGGGGGAGAATCTGAAGGACAGAGAGGGATGAGAACACTGGGACAGAGATGGGGCCTCTAAAACCAGGATAGCTGACAGATGCATAGAGATGGGGGCAGTAGGATATATAGATAACTAGTCTCTGAGATGGAGAGACACGGAAACTGAGGAGCTGAGGGTGTGACTCGATTGGCTGAGTGATGGTCCACACCTGCACTCTCAGCATTGGGGAGCAAAGGCAGGAGGGTCAGAAGTTCAAGGTCATCCTTAGCTACACAGTAAGACTGAGGGCTCACCTGGGCTACCTGAAACCCTATTTTAAAGAAGCAGAGCTCTCCAAGGGCAAAGGGGCCACAGACACGGAAAGGAGACTAAGGCTGCAGAGGAATGTACCAAAGATAAGGTCACCCGAGAGACAGCTTAGATGAGATAGGGTGAGGACGGAAGGGAAGAGGAATAGAGGCTCTCTACAGGGGTCGCTGGCTGTACGGCTGCCCTTCCCCCCAACTCTGTAAACGGGGCTAATGAGACTATCTTCTAAGGAGATGGCCCAGGGGGTAAGAGTGTCTGCTGCACAAACAAGAGGACCTGAATTGAATCCACAGCGCCTATATCAAAAGTTGAGCATGTGTAAGGGCAGCCCTGTGGGTGGAGAGGTGGAGGGACGGGGTCACTGGGGCTTGTCTTCCAGCCTAGCTCCAGGTGCAGAGAGACCCTTTCTCAAGAGCGCATGGTTGAGCGTGATGGGACTTCCCAGTGTCCCCCTCTGAGCTCTGTACATTTGCATGTAAGTGCAGACACCCAGCCACATACACATACACTCCGATGCACACATACCTCTCTTCCTACCCCTAAACGCCACAGTCAGGAGTACTGTCCAAACTACTACTAGAGGACTATTTGGTTTCATGGTTACAGTTTATCAGCTACACTGAGGCACAGGGTCACTGGGAGAGATGGCAGAGTGAGTGGATGGGTACTAGAAACTTAGACAAAGCCGCATTCGGAGAAGGGAACATATTAATAGTCTATCCAGGTAAGAGCCAAACACACCAGTTCAGGGACTGCAGCAATACCACACACCATGTTCACGGGTGACTACCATTGGTTCAGAACTCACAGCCCCTTGAGGGACGGCCGCATCAAAATCAACTCACATACATCCCACAAGCCTCCTCCTCGAGGGAGATGGGATAGCTCTGAACCCAGACAGTTACATGAACTGCAAAAAGACCCTCTGTAGACCACCCATGCCCATCTTTTGGGCCCATTGCATTGGCTAGAGAAGGGGGACTAGAGCGGGGCTGGCTCTGGACTAACTGGCAGCCAGACGCTTCCGTCCCATCTTTCACCACTAGGGGGTAAGAACTGCTCAGATCCCCCAGGGGGTGAGGTCACAGCCCTACCCCCCACCCCCAATGGTGGGACATGACCTCATCGCTTCAGGTAAGAGCTCTTTCTCTCCCTTTCTTGGTCTGTCACACCACCCCTTTGAGGGGCCCCCCAGGGGCCCTCCTCAGCCCCTGCTCCTGCTGGGACCCAGGCTTCTGACCACTGGGTCTCCGCCCCTCAAGGGGCCTGTTTCCGGCTGAGTCAGCGTGGGGGGCCCAAGGCTGCGTCAGTGAGGGGAGAGCTGACGTAGCATCCCCCCCCCCCAGACCATGGGGGCTAGCCAAGGTGACTCAGGCCACCAGCCTGGGGAATGGACTGGCCTGAGGGGATAGGGGGCTGGGCTTGGAGCCAGACCTGGCTAATACCAGCCCCTTCCCCCAACTGAGATTCAAGAATTCATACCATCTCCCCACCTTCTTATCTCCCCATATTCCTTAAACCAGGGTACAGACCCCAGCCCTCTTCCTTCAGGTCCAGGTTCTCAGGTATTTAACCCTCCTGAGAGGGTTAAACTCAAACCCAGGGTACAGACCCTAGCCCTTCTCGCTCTGATCCAAGGCTCTGGATCCCAGCCCTCCTCCCTTAGATCCAGGCTCTCAGGTACCCAACCCTCTTCCATCATACCCAGAGTACAGACCCTTGCTCTCTTCTTTCAGAACTAGGGCTCTAGACCACAGTCCTCTTCCCTCAGACCCAGGGAACAGACCCCAGCCAGCCAGCCCTCCTCCATCAGACCCAGCCAGGCAACAGACCCCAGCCAGGCAGCCCTCCTCCATCAGACCCAGGCCAGGGAACAGACCCCAGCCAGG
>JADRCD010207013.1:21533-45632 GCA_019843815.1 Montemys delectorum
CACACACACACACACACACACACACACACACACACACACACACACACAAAGGGCCAGGAGTGGTGGCACATGCCTTTAATCCCAGCACTCCGGAGGCAGAGGCTACATATCAAGTTCCAAGACAGCCAGGGCTCCATCGTCTCAAACATCAGAGAAAGGGAAAGGAACAGGGTGGTTTCCCTCTCTCCGTGCCCAAGGGTTCTTCGCCTCTGACTTCACATTAGGACTACCTGTCTGGATGAATGGCACTTGTTTATTTGCACATTTGTGTGGTCCGGGCAAGAGTGTCACCTACTTTCAGAGCTTCTTGTACAGTAACAGTAATGAGCTCAGAGAACTGGCGACAGAGAAGATGGCATGAGGCCTGCTGCGCGTGGAGCAAAAGGAGAAGGGTGTGCTGTGACTCCTACCTTGTCCCACCCATCCTTCTGAGTCTCTGCTATCTCTGACTCACTCCCCTGGGGTTTCCCCTCTCAGCGACGCGTCTGTCTCCCCACCATATCTCACTCTGGTGTCCTCACCTGGAGCTCACTCGCTGCCCGTGCCCGCCGCCCCGGACCCCGCCTCAAGCGTGGCGAGCTGCAGACGCACGCGGCGGGAGCCGGAGGCGCACGGCTGGGGCGCGCCGGTCGCTCTGCGCGCCGCGCGGAGCCCGGCTGTGGTCCGGGGACTGGCGGTGGCGGGCGCCGACCAGCGACGGGACAGCTTGCGCGCCAGGCGGGCAATCGCCGAGGGCCGCAGGCCGTAGTCGCGCTCCAGCTCCTGGCGCGAGATCTCGATGTTGCCGGTGTACCAGAGAATCCAGCCCAGCAGGCTCAAGAACACCAGCAGCGCCCCGGAGTAGATGAGCAGGTCCCCGAAGTCGCGGCCGCGCACCTGCAGCTGCGCGAACACGCCGGTCAGCAACGCCGCCATGCCCGCCACGTCCAAGGCCACGGCCAGCAGCAGCGCCATGCGGCAGCGGCCCAGGCCGGTCGCTGGAGCGCGTGCGGGCGCGGGTGGGGACGAGGCGCCGGCCGCGGACGCCTGCGAGCCGCACACCGGTGACGCCGCCGCCATGGCCCTCGGTGGCCCGCCGCCGCTTGCTCCCCGACAGCGTCCCGGGGTGCGGCTGCCCGGGGCGGAGTTAGGGCCCGGCGCCAGGTGTGCCCGGTGTCTGCATGGTCACCTGAGCTCACAGCCTGCACCTGGTGGCCAGAAAGAATCTCTGTGTGGCTCAGAGGTCTGGGAGGATCAGCGGCGCAAGACCCTGTCCGTTAAGCAGCGCCAGGTGACTAGGGCCAAACTTCAGGGTGGCATAATGTAGCTAAATAGTGTTTCTACTTAGTGCCCGCCTCCCAAGGCCACCTGTGCTACCAGGCCCATAGTGAACCAAAATGGGGATCAGAAACAAAACACCGAGCATGCTGGGGATGTGGCTTGCTTGATAGAGTGCTTGCCTAGCATGCTAGAAGCTCTTGATTTCACGTCCTGCACCACACACACACACACACACACACGCACACGCACACGCACACGCACACACACACACACACACACACACCATTCTCTGGAGCACAGAATCAGCAGCCAGCATCCTGAAGCTGTCTCCATGCTTGTCTTTTGAGATCTCTTACGAGTGCAGGGCCTTGTGAACCCAAGATGGGAATACAATAAGCCTATCTCCCAGGTGCAGGCTGACACCATGTGAACACAACAGACTAAGCTCGGGGCTCCGTTAGTGCTCAGATGTTAGACTGATAAGACCTGCCCTCGAGTTCCTAACCACAATTCCTGAAGTGCCCAGGAAAGGTGTCCCTGGTAAGGTGGCACAGAAATTGTAGCTTTAGCCTTTTTCCTTTAGCTGTTACAGGAAAGTCCTGATCTTCCACACATCTACCCCTTAGCCTGACAGTGGTGGCCCATGCCCTTAGTCCCAGCACTAGAGAGGCAGATGTCTGAGTTCGAAGCCAGCCTGGTCTACAGAATGAGTTCCAGGACAGCCAGGCCCACAAGAGAAATCCTGTTTCAAATCAAATCAAACAAAAAATGTGGCCTTTTTGTTATTTTTCTATTAAGATTTTTTATTATTTATTTATCATTATATGTAAGTACACTGTAGCTGTCTTCAGACACACCAGGAGAGGGCATCAGATCTCATTACGGATGGTTGTGAGCCACCAAGTGGTTGCTGGGATTTGAACTCAGGACCTTCAGAAAAGCAGTCAATACTCCTAACTGCTGAGCCATCTCTCCCTTTGTTGTTGTTGATAAATGCTTCTAGGGAAGAAAAATTCCGGCTCTAGAAGCTGATCCCTGTAGATGGCTTTGACTTAGAGGCAGCATGGCACAGGCAAATGGTTGGAACATGATGAGGACCCAACAGCTATTCCAGGAAAGTCCTGATCTTCCACACATCTACCTCTTTAATGAGTTCTTTCTCCCCTGGAGTGGGAAACTTCGAGACAGTTCTGCCTAGGTTCTCCCAAGACTCTATCTAGTTTCAGAGTGAGAACAAACTCAGGATGATGCCGCCACTGGTCCCCTGTAAATAAGCCATGAGCCTGTAAATAACATAAAGGAAACTCAGGAGGACACACACACTGATCAGCTGCACTGGGAGAAGGGAGTGTATGTGAATATGGGCAAAATCATCACATACACATATGCTAATAAACCTACTTTATGCACAATTAAATGCTAATGAAACATTAAGAATGACTGTGGTGGGCTGGAGAGATGGTTCAGTGGCTAAGAGCACTGACTGCTCTTCCAGGGGTCCTGAGTTCAGTTCCCAGCAACCCCATGGTGGCTCACAGCCATCTGTGATGGGATCTGACACCCTCTTCTGGTGTGTCTGAAGACAGCTACAGTGTACTCACAAAATTTAGAAAGAAAGAAAGAAAGAAAGAAAGAAAGAAAGAGAGAAAAGAAAAGAGAAAAAAGATTGTGGTGCAAATTGCCAGAGTGCTGCCAAAATTGGCCAGGTATTACCGAGGATAGACATGGGATGTTTCTGCATAGACAGAACCAGGCATGAAAGAATAAAGTTATTTAACACTGCAGCAGTACATTTTTAGAGCGGTCTGAAAATGGTCCATTGGGCACTGGTGTTTGTGTGTGGGACAATCAAGAAGAGACATCACACCAGAGCAAAGCTTTAAAATAGTTCATGCATCCATTTAAAAGGACAGGAGTGATGGCTCAGTGGGTAAGAGCACTTGCTGCTCTCGAAGAGGACCTGGGTTTGGTTACAAGCTCCCATGAAGCAGCTCACAACTCTAGTTTCTGGATCAATGGTTTCTTTTGGACTTGCATTTCACATTAACACAACACCCCCATACATCATAATTAAAAATATATAAATCTGGGGTTGTTAAGAGATGACTCAGTGGTTAAGAGTATTGGTTGCTCTTCCAAAGGACCCAAGTTCTATTCCCAGCACCCACATGATGGTTCAAAAACTGCCAGGCACCAGGCAAGCACATAGCAATCATACATATATCCGGGCTTAAAAAGAAAGGAAAAAATTAAGAAAGCCTTCATATATATTACAAAAAATATTAATTAAGTTGGGACTGGAGGGATAGTTCAGCGGTTAAGAGATGGCACTGGCTGCTTGCTCTTCCAGACAACACTCAGTACCCACCAGGCAGTTCACAACTATCTCTAACTTTAGTTCCAGAGTATCCAACACCCTCACACAGACATGCAGGCAAAGCACCAATGCATGACAAATAAGAAATAAGTAAACATAAACAAGTACTTAAAAATAAATAAATCTTAAAATCAATTAAGCTCCATTTTATTGAGAGTTCTGGAATCCTCAATATTTGCATCCACAAGGCTCAGGCGGGAGGATCCGAGCTCGAAATCTACTAGACAAGGGCGCAAAACCCTTTTTCCAAAATATTTATTAGTGTCCACCATGTGCCAAATGCTAAGTGAACAGATCAGGGTAATGTGACGGAAAAATCGTTCTCGGGATCTCTGCCTTTGGAACCCCAGGAAAACCCAGTCCCGGAGTTCCGAAATCTTCCTAACCGCCCACGGCGCCTCATCGAGCCACCGCGAGAACTAACCCGGATCTTCACACGAAGATTTCCGAAGGTTCCCGAGTCAGAAAGGCTCGGAGGCGGAACCCAAGGACGGAGGAAGCTGGGCAGCCGAGTTCAGGAGCGCCACGGGAGGAAGCGGAAATGCGTTGCCACTTTAAAGGTGTCGTCCCGCCTCTAGTGTCTCTCTTTCCGTCTCCGGCCGCCGTAGGGAGAGGAGGTGAGTGTGGCGAGTCCTCCGTGTGTCCCGCGTGGCCGCCATCTCGCGCCCGCCGCCTCGGTCCCCCGCCGGTGGTTTCTCTCCTTGTACCCAAGCGCCATTCGCAGCCCTCATTCCCCGCCGGAAGTGGGGTCTCAGCGTCCCTTCCCCCTCCTAAGTCTCCTCGGTTTTAGTTCGGCCTGCCTCCTTTGGTCACCCATTCCGGCCTTGCAAAGCTCTTGCTCGTTTTCTCCCCAACGGTGCTTCCGTTTACCTCGACGCCTGTCCGCAGCTTGCTCTCTCTGTTTAACATCTTTCACGGCCCCCCGTTTCTCCCCAGCCGCCGCCATGTCCGCGCATCTGCAATGGATGGTCGTTCGGAACTGCTCCAGTTTCTTGGTCAAGAGGAATAAGCAGACGTACAGCACAGTAAGTAGGGTAGGGCCGGTGTGGGAGTGGCACTCTGGCTCTTCCGCGTATCCGGGCCTTAATTTACCATCTTGCACACTTATTCCCCAGGAGCCAAATAATCTGAAGGCTCGAAACTCCTTCCGCTACAATGGGCTAATTCACCGCAAGACCGTCGGAGTGGAGCCCGCGGCTGATGGCAAAGGGGTCGTAGTAGTTATGAAACGAAGATCCGGTGAGCCTTTGCACACAATAGCTCTCCTTTCCCCCAGGGTCCAGAGCTGCCCTTCCTCTGATTTCTCAGCCGTGTAAGGTGAAATTTTTTTTGTTTGTTTTTGTTTTTTGATTTTTTGGAGACAGGGTTTCTCTGTGTAGCCTTGGCTGTCCTGGAACTCTGTAGACCAGGCTGGCCTCGAACTCAGAAATATCCTGCTTCTGTCTCCCAAGTACTGGGATTAAAGGCATGCACCACCACTAATTTAAGGTGATTTTTTTTTTTTTTAAATTGAGAAATGGAGAAACTTAAATACAGTTTCCCTACATAAACTTAAATGTCCTAGAACTCTATTCCAGGCTGGTCTCGAACTCAGACTCACCTGCCTCTGCTTTTCGAGCGCTGGAATTAAACACCTTTGCTGCTATGACCCTGCTGTATCTGGGAGTTTTTAAAGAGGGACGGGCTTTTCACAGGCTTGGTTAAGACTTACACCTATGAGCCGGGCAGTGGTGGTGCACGCCTTTAATCCCAGCACTTGGGAGGCAGAGGCCAGCCTGGTCTACAGAGTGAGTTCCAGGACTGCCAAGGCTACACAGAGAAACCCTGTCTCGGAAAAACAAAAATCTAGCACCTAGAGCATGTACCAAATGGGCTGGTGGGAAGACATTTGAGTGAGGGTGAGCATGTTCTTCAGAGAGGCTGTGTTGCATCAAGCAGATGCTCTGAAGGGCCCATGCAGATGGACTGATGCCTAGGCTTTCCTTACCAGGTCAGCGAAAACCTGCCACTTCTTATGTGAGGACCACCATCAACAAGAATGCTCGGGCTACCCTCAGCAGCATCAGGCACATGATTCGAAAGAACAAGTACCGCCCTGATCTGCGTATGGTGAGTGATGGATGGATGGATGGATGGATGGATGGATGGATGGATAAGGCAGGAGGGCGGCTGGATGCAGGCCCGGCCGGGTACTTGACTCTGCCTTGCTGGAGATAGACTGGAGTCTCTTCTGACCCCCCAGCTTTAGGGCAGCCTCCTTGTAGTCCTAGGAAGCAGGCAGCAGTAAATGGGAGTGTCTTAGGAATTTGTGAGCTAAGTTCTTATCCTGTCCTCAGGCGGCCATCCGCAGAGCCAGTGCCATCCTTCGAAGCCAGAAGCCTGTGGTGGTGAAGAGGAAGCGGACCCGCCCCACCAAGAGCTCCTGAGCCCCACACCCCAGAAGCAATAAAGAGTCCACTGACTTGTTCTACCACCTCCATTAGGCCTCCTGTTTTGTGGTTCATTGAGCTGTGGCTCTGCGTTTGTCTTTAGTAGTGCCATCAAAACTATTGTTAGGACTTGTTCATCTGAAGTGGGGGTTGTTGGAGATAGAAGCTGTTCACAGGGCCAGCTGGGTACCAACAGGAGTGAAAGAGGCTTGTGGAGGACATTCAATTGATTCCTGTAGAAACAGGAGTGAGGGCAAATGATTGCAGGGTTCTTTGGTTTTTCGAGACAGGGTTTCTCTGTGTAGCCCTGGCTGTCCTGGAACTCACTCTGTAGACCAGGCTGGCCTCAAACTCAGAAATCTGCCTGCCTCTGCCTCCCAAGTGCTGGGATTAAAGGTGTGGGCCTGCACCGCCCAGCGATTGCAGGGTTCTTAGCGGCTGACAGTGTCCCTGAGCCCCTCTGCCTAAGCTCGAGGCTGTCTTACCAGGTCTTAGTCCACTGACCAGATAGACCCTACTCTTCAGTGGACATGCCTCCTTCTAAGAAGGAAATGATTTAATATAATGATTTCAGAGTGAAGTCCTCACTTATAAAGTATGTTCTGAGCCGAGCAGTGGTGGCTCTTGGGAGGCAGAGGCAGGCGGATATTTGAGTTCCAGGACATCCTGGTGTGTCCTATTCATCTGATATGTGAAACAGTGACGATCTTTAAAGATTTATTTCACTTATGAGTGCACTGTAGCTGTCTCAGACACACCAGAAGAGGGCATCAGATCTCATTACAGATGGTTGTGAGCCACCATGTGGTTGCAGGAGGTTGAACTCAGGACCTTTGGAAGAGCAGTCAGCTCTCTCTAACCACTCCACTGAGCCATCTCCAGCCTTCTTCCTTTATATTTGTAATCTCAGCATTCTGATAAGCTGAGGCAGATGAATATTTTAAGTCCAGCCTGATTTACATAGCAACTGGGAGGATACCCAGAGCTTATAGAGACAATATCTCAAAATAAAACATTGTCAGTCTGTATCTGGATGAGTGGGTAAAGTAAGTACACGGGTGTACTTGAGTGGCCATTTCTTGCCCCTTCCAACCAGTATTAACTTTTCCTGGAGCATTTGAGGCTGATGTGCAAAATGGTACCCATTACCATTTTTGCTGGAATTTTGTCCCTGCTACACAACTCAGGCCCAAGAGCTGCCTGGGCATTGGTCTCAATTGGATCACTGTTCTTCCCAGTCCAACTTGAACTATTTTCAACCCAAGTTTGACTCATGGCACCCCTCCTCCGTCCCCACTGATAGACCTTGGCTCAACTAAGTCCCTTACGTTTTTGAGCTGTTGATGAGCATAGGGTTCTTGGCGGCAGCCCCACCTTGGTAACCTATCCATAAGAAAAGTAATGTTTTTAACCTAACTTGTACTCATTTTTATTGGGGTATAAACAAGGTGAATTTGCCCTCTTTGAAAAAACGTGTATGGGCTCGAGAGAAGGCTCAGCAGTTAATCACTAGCTGATCTTCCAGAGTTCCTGAGTTCATTTCTCAGCATTGAATGGTGGATCACAGCCATCTATAATGGGATCTGATGCCCTCTTCTGGCACACAGGTGTGTATGCAGATTTATGACTCAAGTAAATGAACCTTAAAAAGCATATGTAGAACCCTGTCTTGAAAAACCAAAAAACCCTCCAAAAACCATATATGGTATGTGCGTAGAAGTCAGTGGAGGGGGCTGGTGACATGGCTCAGCAGGTAAGCACTGACCGCTCTTCCGAAAAGGTCCTGAGTTCAAATCCAAGCAACCACATGGTGGCTCACGACCACCCATAATGAGATCTGACACCCTCTTCTGGTGGGTCTGAAGACAGCTACAGTGGCCGGGTGGTGGTGACGCACACCTTTAATCCGAGTTCAAGGCCAGCCTGGTCTACAGAGTAAGTTCCAGGATAGCCAGGGCTACACAGAGGAACCCTGTCTTGAAAAACCAAAAAAAAAAAAAAAAAAAAAAAAAAAGACGACAACAGTGTACTACGCAGAGTGAGAGGGGCTGTCCTCAGTTCAATTCCCAGCAGCCACATGATGGCTCACAGCCATCTGTACAGCTATAGTGTACTCATACACATAAAATAAATCTTAAAAAAAGAAAAAAGAGAAGTCAGAGGAGGATGGTGTCCTGATCTGTTCCTTTTAAGACTGAGTCTAACTTGGAGTTATGCTTGGAAGTCAACAACCCCCAACTTGTCTTTGCCCACCTTGGTGCTGGGATTACAGTACAGCTGTGTGGCAACGCCTGGCTCTGATTCGTTGTCCAGTCAATCAGTTTGCACATGGGGAGGTCAGAGGACGGTTTAGTGGTTTTACTCCTATACTGTTAGGTGGTTCTGGGGGTCCAGCTCAGGTGACCAGGCTTGCAAGGCAAGCTTTTGCTAAGCTATCTTGCTGGCCATAACTAACTTTGCAAACAATTTTTTGTTTTGTTTCTTTGAGGCAGGGTTTCTCTGTGTAGCTCTGCCTGTCCTGGAACTAGTTCTAGTGCTGGGATTAAAGGGATGTACTACCACTGTTGAGCGTAATTTTTTTTTTTTTTATCTATTTTAATGAGACAGGTTCAGTGTATGTAGTCTTGGCTATCCTGAAACTCACTATGCAGATCAGGCTGGCGGGAACTCGGAGATCCTCCTGTCTTCTGGGATTAAAGGCACACAGCTATTCTATGTGGGTGCTGAGGGTATGAACTCTGGACTTGATGCTGTCCCTTTCCTCACTGGCCTGTCTGCCTCTGTGTTGGGAATACAGTTTGCACCGTCACATAAAAATCAGTCTTTTCAACTGGGCAGTGGTGGCGCACGCCTTTAGTCCCAGCACTTGGGAGGCAGAGGCAGGCAGATTTCTGAGTTCAAGGCCAGCCTGGTCTACAGAGTGAGTTCCAGGACAGCCAGGGCTATACAGAGAAACCCTGTCTCGAAAAAACAAACAAACAAACAAACAAACAAAACCAGTCTTTCCCACCATGCCTCATGTCCTGTAGGTTAACCACATGGCATACCTACCTGTTTCCTTACATGGCTTAGCAGGCTGAGCTGTACATCTTTGGGTATGTATGGGGTAGGTTTTTGTGCAACTAGAACTAGTGAAGGCTACCTGCATTTCCTTGTTGATGTGTTGTTTGCTAATTAGTTCAACAACAGCCTGCACACTTAAATGAGAATACTCATGAGCACTTGGAGGGACGGCTGAGGAAAGACCACATGTTCCTGCAGAGGACTCAGTTCCTTTCCCAAGAACCTGTTGGGCTTCTGTAACTCCAGAGAATCACTGCCATTGGGCTCCATGGGCACCTGTGTTCACATGCACATTCTCACACAGATACACAAATATGTATGTACTTGTGTGTGTGTCTCTCTCTATATATATACATATATATATGTACATATATATATATATATACATACATATATATATATGAAACATGAGGGATCTAACCTTGTAACTTCTGTACTGCATCCAGGATCAACTAGTTTCTGGTGTGTAACAGGTGCTCAGTAAATATGTGTCACGGAATGAGCCTTTTCACAGACAGATCCTTTTCAATAGCATTTCTTCCTGTTTCTGTTAACTACCCCACTGATTCCCAATGGAGTGACATAGGAAACAATTCCCAGCATCTGTGTACAATACATAAAATACCAGAGTTGCTTAATTCAGGCCTTAGGGTTGGGAGCCGGTTGGTAAGCAGAGAGCACTCACACAAGGGAGTTTCCCTCCCCAGAAGTCAAATTGATATAATGATTATGTTCATTAATCAGGCAGACAGCTAAATTTACCAGCAAGACACTCCAAGGCCTCAGATATTTCCAGTAGGCCAAGGGCTAGAGCTAATGGCAAGTCTTTTGGCATGAGCAGGGTTTGAGTGAGCCAGCTCAGCTGAGTTAACCTGTGCTGCACATCCTACCCATGGACCTTGTCTTACCTATATTGAGCATATACAGAGATCTAACTGTAGGAATGCAGTCTGTGGACAAAATGGTCTGCTTTTAAATTGTGCCTCAGACTAGTACAGGCTGAGTGTGCTTAGCAACTTTCACAATTTTTCTGTGCATCCAAAACTGTCCTAAAGAGTAAATATAGCCAGGCGGTGGTGGCGCACACCTTTAGTCCCAGCACTTGGGGAGGCAGAGGCAGGTGGATTTCTGAGTTAAAGGCCAGCCTGGTCTACAAAGTGAGTTCCAGGACAGCCAGGGCTACACAGAGAAACCCTGTCTCAAAAACAAAACAAAACAAACAAACAAACAAAAAGAGTAAATATAAACTAGCTAGGCATGATGGCACATGCCTGCAATCTCAGGATTCAGGAGGCGGCGACAACAGAATGATTTGAAGTCAGCCTATGCAATAGGGTGAGAGTCTACCTCATAAAGAGCCTAACCAAACACGTATCTAAATATTCATGCATTAATGTTCACCTTGGTTTGAGAAGTAAGCTTTTGATAAAAAAAAAAAAAATCCAAGTAAGCCTACCCTTGAGCCATCTTACCAACCTGGCATATTTAAACTTTTTGCATTCATACAGACTTTCCCCCCAAATACACAAGATTCCTGGTGACATTTCTCTGATTAAGGAACTAAGTGCCTAAGAGGATGAGAACGAATTATTCCAATACAGAACTACAGCAAAAAAGTTTTTGGCGGGGGGTGAGGTTTGACATAGGATTTCTCTGTGTAGTCTTGGATGACCTGGGACTTATTAAAGCAATCTTTCAAACTTAAAATATTTGGGCTAGCAAGATGGATCAGGAGGTAAGGGGGCTTGCCTCCAAGCCTGAGGACTTGAGTTCCATCCCTGCAAAGCATTTGTAGGACAGAAACAACTCCTACAGGTTATTCTCCAACCTTCACATGGACATCGCTTCACATGCCTCCTCATGCACACACAGCAGTACATGTAAAAATTTTTGCATTTGATGTGTGTATGAATCCTGGCAAGAAAGGAGCCATGGATCAAGAGGCCAAAAGAGTCGTGTGGACCAAGAGACCAAATGGGCTTTGTTGGTGATGGCGGTGGCGGTGGTGTGTTGTTTATTTTGGGCGAGGTTGCAAGGGCAAAGGTTTGGTATGAGGGGATGAGTGGTGTACTGGCTAGTTTTGTGTGTCAACTTGACACAGGCTGGTGTTATCACAGAGAAGTGAGCTTCAGTTGGGGAAGTGCCTCCATGAGATCCAGCTGTGGGACATTTTCTCAATTAGCGATCAAAGGGGTAGTGCCATCCCTGGGCTGGAAGTCTTGGGTTCTATAAGAGAGCAGGCTGAGCAAGCCAGGAGAAGCAAGCCAGTAAGGAACATCCCTCCATGGCCTCTGCATCAGCTCCTGCTTCCTGACTTGCTTGAGTTCCAGTCCTGACTTCCTCTGGTGATCAACAGCCATGTGGAAGTAAGCCAAATAAACCCTTTCCTCCCCAACTTCCTTCTTGGTCATGATGTTTGTGCAGGAATAGTAACCCTGACTAAGACAAGTGGGATTGGGCTACGTGATGTGAAACAAGGAATCAATAAAAAGAAAAAAAAAAAAAAAAAAAGGTGAGGTCTCTTTTCATAGCCAAAACATAATAAACTTATAGCTACTAGTAAGGTAATGAGCTATGAAATTAATTCTTTCTAGTATTGCTTTGAAAATGTACCCCCGGGCTATTAAAAGAAGTTCCAACTCCATCCCATGGCACTGTTTAACTTGAAGTCTTCAGTCATCATCTACAGTTGGCTTAATGGTCACTCTTCTTCTTATCTGACCCCAACCAGTTAAACACCAGTGTTTCTCAACTCTTCTGCTAAGGGCATTTTTTTTTCCTCCTACTTCTGTGCACACAGGATTGGTCAAAACAATTTTGCCCAAATCAGTCTTGTCACCACTAACTCTTCCTCCTGTTGACAGGGATCCTATGTTGACCATATGCACCTCATTCTTCGACAGCTTTTGGACCTTTGCTGCTTTCTTGTCTCCTTCAGTACGCACACCCAGAAGACGTCTAAGCAGGAAATAGGAAATTTCCAGTTCTGTGAATATTTCAGGTAAAGCTCCAACTGCACCAACCACTTGTCCCACCATTCTGTCAGCTCGGCACAAAGTGGGGTCGATCTTTGTTCCAACTCCAATGAGACCACCTGGGGTGGCATACTGAAGATCATTATGTTCCGAAAAAAATGGCACAATTTTGGAAAAGATTGGTTTATACGTGAGTTTTCCTTCACTAACTTTGGAGACAATACCGGGTCTGACTTCTATCTCCTGGCCTACCTTTAACACTCCTTTTAGAATACTACCACAGCTACACCTCCCTTAAGGTCATCAACTTTGCAGCCAGGTTTGTTGACATCAAATGACCTGATGACAATGAGACGGGGCTCTGAAGTAAAGTCTCTTGGAGGGACTGGTATTTTCTTCACTATGTATTCACAGACAACTTCAATATTGTACTTCAGCTGAGCAGAAATTGGAATAATTGGCGCCCCTTCTGCTACTGTTTTTTGCACAAATGCGAGAATTTGCTCATATTGTTCCTTAACCTGACTTTCTTTTACCAGATCAATCTTACACTGTAAGATGAAAATAGGCTTGAGTTTCATGATTTCTATGGCAGCCAGGTGTTGGGAAGTCTGGGGCTGAGGGTATGATTCATTACCAGCTATCAACAGAAGAGCTGTCATGGCCAGGACAGTCAACAGAGGAAACAGTCAAATTAGCCTGACTAATTTGAAGTTCCCTTTGGTCCCAGGAATGTCTGCAGGAAACTCATCAGGTGTACTGCTTCCACATGATCTGTAACATTCTGGTCTCGGACAACTTGAGTCATCAAGTTTATAAATGTTAGCGTTAGCATACCCAAGCTTGATGGTAATGTTTCTTTCTAGCTCATTTTTGAATCTAACAGTGTGAACTCCAGAAATAGCCTTCACCACGGTGGACTTCCCATGAGCTACATGACCAATTGTACCAATATTAATTGTGGCTTGTCTGCTGATAACTTCATGTGAAAGTGGGGTCAACTTGGTAACATCCAATGTGATGAGATCCTATCAGGAAAGATGTGGCTGCCTGAGAGTCACTCTAACCTCACCCCCAGCCATCTTGCACAGAGAGAAAAGGAAAATGCTCCGCAGCTGCCTGACATAATGTAGGTCCCCCCCTTGGGCGGAGCGAAGGAGAAGATGCTGGAAGGCAGACTGCAGCGCAGACCTGATAAAAAGGATTGCAAATGCAGCACTGACCCAAAAGGGCTATTATCCAAAATGGCAGCTATATAGAGATGACAAGCTGGGGCGATAGGTTTAGAGTAGGGGTGGGGTGAGAAGTGCTGGGAGCCATGGGTGAGACAGGTCCTGGGCCTATTTGAGACCTAACAATAGTGTGAGTACTTGAGAGAATTTATAAGGCTTGTGGGGATCTGCACTTAGATGTTTTGCCTACATGCATATGTGCCATGTATGTGCTTGGTACCTGTGGTGTCAGAAGGGTTCATATTCGCTGGGACCGGAGTTAACAGACTACTCTGGCCAGGCGGTGGTGGTGCACGCCTTTAATCCCAGCACTTGGGAGGCAGAGGCAGGCGGAATTCTGAGTTCGAGGCCAGCCTGGTCTACAGAGTGAGTTCCAGGACAGCCAGGGCTACACAGAAAAACCCTGTCTCGAAAAACCAAAAAAAAAAAAAAAAAAAAGATTGAGAGACATGGTTTGGTGGCACATGCATTTAATCACATGAAATGAAGCAGGTTGATCTCTGAGTTGGAGGCCTGATCTACATAATGCATTACAGACCAGCCAGGGCTACATAGTGAAACCCTGTCTTAAAATGGGTGTTGGGGAGCATGGCTAGGTAGTTCATCTATCTGGTAGTAGGGGCTTTTGCTCTCCATGACAATCTGAGTTTAATCCATGGGAGCCCACATGATTAAAAATGGGAGCTGGCTTTCTTTTCTTTTTCTTTTTTTTGGTTTTTTGAGACAGGGTTCCTCTGTGTAGCCCTGGCTGTCCTGGAGCTCACTCTGTAGACCAGGCTGGCCTCGAACTCAGAAATCCACCTGCCTCTGCCTCCCAAGTGCTGGGATTAAAGGCGTGCGCCACCACTGCCCGGCAGGAGCTGACTTTCTTAAGTTGTCCCTTGACCTACATACACACAATAACAAATATATCACCTGTCTTCTAAAATACCTTTAAAAATATTTAGTGTAGCCAGCGGTGGTAGCGCATGGCTTTAATCCCAGCACTTGGGAGGCAGAGGCAGGTGGATTTCTGAGTTCGAGGCCAGCCTGGTCTACAGAGTGAGTTCCAAGACAGCCAGGGCTACACAGAGAAACCCTGTCTCGAAACTCCCACCCCACCCCCTGCAAAAAAAAAAAAAAAAAAAATTTAGTGTGTGTGTGTAAAATGTGTGGGCACAGGAAATGTGTGACAACCCTATAGAGTCAGTTCTTCCACATTAATGTGGGCTTTGGGAACAAATTCAAGTTCTCAAGGCCTGGGCACCAAGAACTTACCAACTGAAACATCTTGCCAGTTGCAGTTTTTGCAATTTTGAATAGGTCATATTCATACAGTTTTTACATCTCCCCTTTGGGGCACCTGAGGCTGGCAGAGACAGCAGCATGTCATGTATTAATACATGCTGCTTTTCTTTTTTGTTGTTTTGATTTTACATAGTCTGGAAAACTCTGAACATAAGAAGCATATAGAAACAGAAGAGGCATGACGGACTGGATAGATAGCTTAGTGGTTAAGAGGACTGGTTGTTGGGCTGCAGAGACGGCTCAGTGGGAAAGACCACCGACTGCTCTTCCAGAGAGGTTCTGAGTTCAATCCCCAGCAACCACATGGTGGCTCACAACCATCTGTAATGAGATCCAATGCCCTCTTCTGGTGTGCCTGAAGACAGCTATAGTGTACTCATATAAATAAATCTTTGAAAAAAAAAAAGCCGGTTGTGGTGGCGCATGCTGGTAGGATTTGCTGAAGGAGACAGAGGCAGGAGGATCACGAGTTCGAGGCCAGCCTGGGCTACACATTTGTGGGCAGTGGTGGCACACGCCTTTAATCCCAGCACTTGGGATGCAGAGCTGGCGGGTTTCTGAGTTCGAGGCCAGCCTGGTCTACAGAGTGAGTTCAGGTCAGCCAGGACTACATAGAGAAATCCTGTCTCGAAAAAACAAAACAAAACAAAACAAAACAAAAAATCAAGTTTCCATAGGTATATGGTTTTAAATCTGGGTCTTCAATTCCATTCCATTGATGAAGTTGTCTGTTTTTATGACAATACCAAAAAAAAAAAAAAAAAAAAAAAAAAAGAAAAAAAGAACTGGCTGTTCTTCCAGAGGATCCAGGTTTGATCAGCCACATGGCATCTCACAACCACCCATTATTCCAGTCCCAGGAAATCTGATACCCTCTTCTGGCTCCTGAAGGCATCAGGCAAAAAAATGGTAAATGGACATACATGCAGGAAAGTGCCAGTAATATTTTTAAAAGTGCATAACAGGTACCATATTCTCTCTTCTCTCTCCTGCTCTCCCTCCCTTCCTTCCTCCTTGAAACAGTCTGTAACTTTTGTCATCCAGGCTAGCCTTCAACTTGAGATCCTCTTGTCATCAATCTGAGAATTCTGGGATTATAGGTGTGTGCACCTTTATGGTGATATTTATACCTTTTAAGAGAACAATCAAGTTTCTTGTATTGGCACATACCTATAATCCCAGTATTTGGGAGGCCAAAGCAAAAATTACTGTTATAGTCTGAAGACAATTCAGGCTATGTGTATGAGTGTCTATATATATATATATATATGTCTGTGCAATGTGTACATACCTGGTACCTGCAGAGGTGAAAGGTCATTGGACACCCTGGAACTGGAGCTAGAGATGGTTGTAAATTACCATGTGTGTTCTGGGAACTGAACCTGAATCCTCTGGAAGAAAAACCAGTGTTCTTCAATGCTCTCTCCAGTCCCCAGATATGACTTTTATGCCTTAGGTATATATACTTAGAAAATCATTGCATTTGCTTGGTGGTTGTGGCACACACCTTTAGTCCCAGCATTTTGGGATCAGAGGCAGGTGGATCTCTTAAATTTAAGGCCAGACTAGTCTGCAGAGTGATTTCCAGGACAACCAGGGTTACACAGAGAAACACAAAAAACTCCCCAAAAAACCAAAAATCAAAACCCAACCCCAAAACAACAAACCTCTCCATTTGTGTATATGCTTGTGTGCATGCCATGATACATACGTAGAGGTTAAAGGACAAATTACTGGAGTTAAGTTTTCTCCATCATATTGGGTCCCAGGGATACAACTCATAGTCAGGCTTGAAGACAAGCTGAACCACCTTGCTGGTTCAACATATGTATGTGTGATTTATTTCAGTCTTTGAACTTCTGATCCTACTGCCTCCCCCTCTTGCGTGCTGGTATCCCAGGAATGTAGCAGCACAGTCAGTTTCCTGCAGTATTGGGCCTGAACCTCTGGAGCCTTTCAATAAGAGGCAAGCCCTCTGTCAGCATTGCATTTCTAGCTCTTACTTCATTTCTTTTCAAGTATACTTTCTAAATGTTTTTCTTGCAATTCTAGCTGGAGATTGAATCCAGGGCTTTGAGAGTGTCATCCAAGTGCCCAACTACATGTCAATGACTTATTTTTTTTTTTTACAGAATCTCACCATACATCCACTGCTGGCCTGGAACTCAAGTGTGTAGACTAGGCCTAAACTCAAGAGATTTGCTTGCTAATGCTTCTTTGGCCCTGGGATTGAAAGTGTATGCCACTGAGTCTGCCTCTTTTCCTTGGTTTGAGACAGGATTTTGCTAAGTTGCCCTGTGGCCAAATCAAAAAAAAAAAAAAAAGGCTTGCTGGGCTATATAGCCCAGGTCTGCCTTGAACTTAGCATTTTCCTGTCCCAGTAGATAAGATCACAAGGCTGGTCCACTGGGCCCAGGCTTTTTAAGTTGTTTTTGTTTTTAAAGATAGATCTCTCTATATAGCCCTGTCTGTCCTCAAGCTCCATATATAGACGAGACTGGCCTTAGACTTGCTTCCACTTCCTGAATGCTAGAATGAAAAATGTGCACTATTACACTTTTGTTGTTTTATTTTTATGTATATAAATACACTGTAGCTGTCTTCAGACACCCACCAGAAGAGGGCGTTAGATCTCATTACAAATGGTTGTGAGCCACCATGTGGTTGCTGAGATTTGAACTCAGGACCTTCCAGAAGAGTAGTCTGTGCTCTTAACCACTGAGCCATCTCTCCAGTCCTGTTATTTTCCTAGACAAGGTCTCTGTGTAGCCCTTTCCTGTCCTAAAACTCACTCTATAGACCAGGATGGCCTGGAACTCAGTTATCTGCTTCCTTCTTCCCCTCCAAGTGCTGGCATTAAAGGCATGCACCAGCACCCAGCAAGCCTTTTCTTTTTTCTTTTTTTTTTTTGAGACAGGGTCTCTCTGTGTAGCCCCGGCTGTCCTGGAACTCACTCTGTAGACCAGGATGGCCTTGAACTCAGAAACCTTCCTGTCTCTGCCTCCCAAGTGCTGGGATTAACAGCATGTGCCACCACTGCTGAGCCCAGCACTTTTTGTTTTTTACTTGCTCCACTATTTAATACATCCCTTCCCTTAAAATAACTTTAAATAGCATGTAGTTGGGAGCACAACTCATGGAAGTTGGTCTTTCCTTTGAATATGTGGGTTCAGTCAGGTCTTCAGGCTTCAGAGCCTTTATCCATGAGTCATCTCATCATCTTCCCCCCCCCCCCCTTTTTTGAAGCTTTGTGTCAAATCCTCTAGAGTTGGAGTTTTAGGCAGTTATGCTAGGAACCTAATACCTCTGAAAAGAGCCCCATATACTCTATTACACTTGAGCTATCTCTTCACACACACACACACACCCTTAAAAATCAAAATTGGTTCAAATAACCTAAGGACATTAGCAGAAAGCATATAGTGCCCTCTGGTGCACAGACCCAGAATCTCTTCCACTTAGGTTACAACAGAGCTGAAGACTGACAGGTTATCACTCCCATTAGTGGCCCTGGATTTCAAATTAAGTATCTGGAGGGTTTTTTTGTTGTTGTTAATGTTCACATGTTTTGCTTGATTGTATGTCCTGTGCACCATGTATGTGCCTAGTGTTGATAAAGGTCAGAAGAGGTGACTGGAGTTCCTGAAACTGAAGTTACTGTTAGAACTGTTATATCGGTGCTGACAATCAAACCCAGGTCCTTTGCTAGAGGCAGCAATAGCCATCCCCCCAGCCTCTCAGTATCTGGACTTTTGACATAACAACAAGCAAAAGCCTTACTCAGTCCTGATAGGCTAATATGGTAGGGTAACTCCTACAAGAGTCCTACATGAACTGCATTTAAATGGGCATAGTGGAGCATGCCTTTAGTCTCAGCAACCAGAGGCAGAGCCAGGCAGGTCTCTGAGGCCAAGGCCAGCCTAACCTACATACTCAAGTTCTGGGCCAGCCACAGCTACACAGTAAGACCAAAACAAAAACAAACCAAACGAAACCAAAACAAAAAAACAAAAAAACAAAAAAAAAACCCTAAGGAGACAAAATTTGAGATGTCTTTTAAGGCATGTTTTGGCTTTTTTAAAAATAAACAAAAAAACCCCACATGGTGCAGACTAATACAAGGGAGGGGGGAATTTAAAGTCAGAGCTGGGATGAGATGTTACATTGTTAGTAGATATAACTTTGCCCCAATTCAGGACCAGATTAAGACTATCTAGAGGGCTGGAGAGATGGCTCAGTGGTTAAGGGCACTGACTGCTCTTCTGAAGGTCCAGAGTTCAAATCCCAGCAACCACATGGTGGCTCACAATCATCTGTAATGAGATCTGATGCCATCTTCTAGGGTGTCTGAAGATAGCTACAGTGTACTTACATATACTAAAATCTTTTTTTTTTTGGTTTGTTTTTGAGACAGAGTTTCTCCGTGTAGCCCTGGCTGTCTTGGAACTCACTCTGTAGACCAGGCTGGCCTCGAACTCAGAAATCTGCCTCTGCCTCCCAAGTGCTGGGATTAAAGGCGTGCGCCACCACCGCCCAGCAATAAATAAATCTTAAAAAAAAAAAAAAAAAAACCCAAAACCTATGGGTCTTTGACCTTTAGGCAAACTTGTCTCCAAAAGTATTTACATCATAGTAACAAAGTTAGTTAGAACCACAGGTCTAGAGGAATAGACAGTGGGTTCATGCTCCAGCTTAGATTCTAAGCCCCACTCCACAGGGCAAAGGTGACTCAAATCCTAATTGGAGCAAGTCAGACTTGGGGCAGAAGACTACCAGCTGCTCTGAGCCACAATACAGAGGTTCTAGACACTTCAAGCATAGAAACTGCTTTTCCAACTTTTTATTTAGAAAACCAAATCCAGGTTCTGGTGCCCCCCCCAACTCCCTCCCCCACCCCAGCCATAATTTAAATAACTTAGAGACAGAGTGGGAGGAGACAAAACAGAAGGGGGGAAGGAGAGAGAAGAGCCCCACTACAGTCGTCTCAGTGCTCGCTTCTTGTCCAACTTTTTCTTGGCTGCCAGCTTCTTATCTCGTTCACCTGCATGTTTCTTGGCCATGGGACCCTCAGCTCCTCCTAGGACCCCTGGGGTCATAGGGTCAACAGAGGAGGCTGAAGCCCCACTGGCCAGGTCCCGGGTAGCCTCAGCCCTCCCGCTGCTGGTGCTACATGCACCCCCATGGATTTCGGTGAGCAGACGGGCCCGGGCAGCATACTCTTCGTAGTTCTCCAAAAGCAGGCGGCCTGCCTCCTCATTGAGTGCAGACTCTGGGTTAGGGTGGATCAGCAGGCACTTGATGGTCTGTGAAGAAAGGGTCTAGGGTCAGGGAGGCTTGTCCAGCTTCATGGTCGATACACTGGCGCAGATCAGGACCAGCCCGTCAGCATCCTTATTTATTTAAGTCGCCCTCAGAGGCTGCCTTCCTGTCACCACAGACACTTCAAGTGCAGCCTGATGTTGCCAGAGGCCCTTCCCCAAGGAAGTTCATTGTCGGCTTCAGGCAGTTTTCTGTACCTAACGCTGCTTTGACCTTATTTCTACAGGTGAACATAAGTTCAGGTCTTTCCTAATCAGGTGGGAAATTACTCAAGGGCATTTAGCATTGGAAAACTTCTACTTGGTTTTCCTATGCGTTTTATACTACTGTGTAAGATGCAGAAACCTAAACGTGATTATTGGCTTTACCAGGAATGCCAAGTTTGGAGACACTGACCACAGGCCTTAAATGATAGATTCATCCAATCCAGTTCATTCTAAATGTTAGTTCAGAAGGCTCCATGAATTAAACAGTCCTGAGCTAAGTTGGTTAACAGGCATTTCTATGAGCTTCTGACATACAGAGCACCAAACCAGCAGATGTTACCAATGCTGAAAAGGAATATGGGATCTCCTCAGCTTTTACCACTATAGCTTCAAACTGGAGGCCTGGATGTCCCTCTTTTAACAGGCCCCAAAGCAGAACCAATAACCATCTAGTATTTTCAGTACTTTGGATAGAACCAAGCTCACCCAACATCCAGGAAGGAAGGCAAAACAGGAAAGATTTTTAGGGTTGTTTACTTTAGAGCTTAATCCTTCCCAAGTGCCCCAAGGAAACCCCAATTCTCTACCTTCACAACCATCAGCCCTAGAGGCTAATTAGGAGAAAAAAAAAAAAAAAAAGGTACAAAGGAGGTACCAGGTGACCTAACTACTTTAGGTTGGCCTTTAGAGACCTTGGTGCACTGGCCAAGATCAGTTACCTCCACCTCAACCGACTAGGGAGAACTTTGGTACAGTCCTGTACACAGAAGATGCTGAATAGTGTCCCACAAAATGCCCCAGGCAGTGTAATTACCCCCCATGTTAAAAAACATTAGTACACGAAAACAATTTTGAATTAGAAACAGTGGTGATGGTTACATTGTCACAGTGCAACAAACAAGACAAAAAACTACAAGAAAACCCAGCTTCTGGGGAGTTTGTCTCATTAACCCACTTGCTTGAGTCAAAAAACATAATAGTCATGGCTGGAGGTTAAGTTCATGGCCAGTTTGGGCTTTTAAAGTTCACTTTTAAATTGAAACTTACAGTATGTAAATGAGTCGCTAAACCACACATTGCTCTCTACCCTATTAGACAAACCCACAGTTGTTGAATGTCAAGGTCTCCGCTTTGACACTACAGAATAGTACTTAGTTCCATAAGGCAACCCTTCCATTAATTTCCAGAAAGGCTGGGAACTTCATTTCTATTTGACTCTGTCCCCTACTATTCCAGTTTATTTTTAAAAACTAGACAAAGTACCATGGCTGAAACTCACCAGCAGCACATGTCGTATGCCCAACTCAGCCGTCCAGTCCCTCTTGAGCACATTGACACAGATCTCGCCATTGGGGCCCACATTTGGGTGGAAGATTTTAGTCAGGAAGTAGCCCTTGGGTGGGGAGGCGGGGAAGTCCTTCCCCAGAAGGAGCTTCATTCGGAACAGACCTCCAGCGTAGGGAGTCCCTTCTGAAGAAGAGGAAAAGGGGCTGCTTCATTTCATACTAACATCCTTCAACATTGCAAAGACTAGTTTCCTTGGGTCTGGCCGAGGCCACTTTGCAGGACAAAGGGACCCAACCCACCAACTTTTCCTGTAAACTATTTCCCAAGCCTTTCTCCATCCTCACGAGGGGTGTTTTCATTTATTTACCTACTTGCTTCGGTCAAAAGTGGTGCTCACAGATGGTCTACCCACCAGCAGTTGCTACACTAGCTAACAGTAGGCCAGACAGACATCTCCCACACCCTCAGCATTATAGACCTGATTTTGAAACTGATTTTAGCTGACTTTGTAGAAATTCAGTTGACAAATGAGGTCTGAAAAACCCAATTGGCTTACTTACTATATGCAAATTAGTCTATTATCACCTGCTTCCCCTCACAATGCCTTTTTGTTTAGTCTTGTTTGTGACAGTCGATTGATTAATGTTTCAGATAACCTGGTATTTCTGCTTAATTTATATGCACCCTCGGGTCTCTGGAAAGTCACACTTGACAGCCTTAACAAAAGCCTAAGCAAAAGCCCACATTTTGTCACCAGCACCGAGAAGTTGAATCCTGCTTGTTCCATCTAGTCAAGGGGCCCCTCCCGTCCGTGCTCACACTCACCAGGGCCCTCGATGGTAACCTGCAAGTCTGTGAGATCCTCCTCATTGGGGAAGACCTTAATGCCATCGGGTGGGTCTGCCGTCAGTGTTGTCACCTCCTTGTACACTAGGCGGATGATGTGGGGAGGCAGATTCTCTACATTGGAGTTCTAGGCACGGAGGGGAAAAAAAAAAAAAAGAGAGTGAGCAGCCCGAAATAGCTAGGATTAAGGCTAATGGACACCAGAATCCGGACTTCAAGAGGCCGAGGTTGTCAATCGTTGCCCCATGGCTGACCGGACCAAAGAAACACGGCGGTGTCTCAGAAAAAGCTTCTACGTGGCTCATCGCGCCCGAACCTCCCAAATCGCTCGTTACGACGCGCACGGGTCCGCTACTGGTTCCAGGCGGGCCTGCGGCCTAGCCGGAGCCCTTCCCCTGCTTAGCCTTGAAACATCACCGTCGTCAGCCCTCCCCCCCGGAAAAAAAAAGAAAAAAAAAAGAAAAAGCCTGGACGAAATGGCGGCGGCATGTCTGGCTCCCGAGAACACCCAGGGGCGGGCCGCAGGCGCCCAGAGCCCTCCCCGAGGCTCGGAGGGCCGCCCGGGCTCCTGCACCGTCTGCCCCAAGGCCCCGGGGCCGACCCCGGGCTCCGGACGCCCAGCCAGGCCACCGGAGCACTCGGAAGCTGGCCGGGCAACACTCGGGACGCCGCAGTCGCCGCCTCTGCCAGAGTCCCCTGCGGCCCCTCGGGCCTCCCGCGTCACTCACCATGACTTCGGCCGGCCGGGGGCGGGTCCCCCCGGCCCCCTTCCCGCACTCCTCGGACCGCCGGCCGGGGCGGGGGGCCCAACTACCGGCCGCTGTGGCCCTAGCGAGGCCCCCGAGGCCCCGCTCCGCGCCCCACTAACTCGGCCGCCCGCTACGAGACGCCCCCGACGTTACGTCTGCCCCTCCGTACTGAGCCGGCCGCGCGCCCAACACCGCGCCTTTATAGCGACTCGCAGGCCCCGCCCCTCGCGGCGCGCCCCGACCGCGCGCGTCAACGCGCACGTTGATTGGCGGGCGAACGCGCTTTTCCCTGCTCCTCTCCGAAGAGTAGCCGAAGTTCGAACCCGGTTCGTGAGGGGGGCTATCCGACGAGGGCTCGCGCCGGCTGAGGCGTAGACCTGGGAGAACCGAGCGGCTAAAGACCCAGAGCAGAGGGAAAGGGGCCGCCCGCGGGGGCGACGCGGCCGCTGATTGGACCGTTTGAATGAGACGCCGCCACGACTCGGGGGTGCGCGCGCGCGCGCGCGTGTTCCGGCCTGGACGCAGACGCGCACGCGACTAACGGTTGGGCAGGGGAAGGGGCGGAGCGAGGGAAGACTGCAGGGTTAAAGGAGGGACGGAAGGGGCCTGACCAATAAAGAGGGGCGGTCGTGAGCGCGACCAATGGGAAGCCGGCCCAGTGTGATAGACTGCACCCCTGACCAATGAGCTGTCTCAGTTTCTTTTATGTATGCAAATATTACGCGGGGAGGGCGGGGAGGCTGGCGACCTGGCCTCGAAGCCGTGGAAGGGCGGAAGTCCGTGTGGGGTTTGTCTATGTGGAGCCATTTTGTTCTGCGCTCCTGATGCGTGTTAGGAGGCCCCAGAATCAGGTTGGATGACTCCGAGGGCTCGGACTCTTGTTTGTTTAGAGGCTAGTAAACTCTTGGATCCTTAGGGATGCCAGACGAAGAAGTCAGGGAGGCCTCACTTAAAGAGGACCTGAGCTCAGTTCTCAGTGCCCAGAGGACCTGAGCGCAGTTCCCAGTACCCACAGAGGACCTGAGCTCAGTTCCCAGTACCCGCAGAGGACCTGAGCTCAGTTCCCAGT
>JADRCD010207015.1:0-29301 GCA_019843815.1 Montemys delectorum
TTCACTTTCTTCTATACCTATTATCCTTAAGTTTGGTCTTCTCATTGTGTCCTGGATTTCCTGGATGTTTTGGGTTAGGGTCTTTTTGCATTTTGCATTTTCTTTGATTGTTCTGTCAATGTTGTCCATGTTATCTTCTGTCCCTGAGATTCTCTCTTCTATCTCTTGTATTCTGTTGGTGATGCTTGCATCTACGTTTCTTGACTTTTTCCCTAAGATTTCTAACTCCAGGGTCGTCTCCTTTTGTGATTTCTTTATTGTTTCTACTTCCATTTTTAGGTCCTGAATGGTTTTATTCAGATCCTTCACCTGTTTGTTTGTGTTTTCCTGCAATTCCTTAAGGGATTTTTGGGTTTGCTCTTTAAGGGCTTCTATTTGTTTACTTGTGATCTCCTGTAATTCTTTATGGGATTTTTTTGTTTCCTCTTTAAGGACTTGTATCTCTTTATCTGTTTTCTCCTGTATTTCTTTAAGGGAGTTATTCATGTCCTTCTTAAGTTCCTCTGTCAGCATTGTGAGATATGTCTTTAGATCCAAATCTTGCTTTTCTGGTGTTTTGGGATATCCAGGGCTTGCTGAGGTGGGAGTACTAGGTTCTGGTGAAGCCAAGCAGTCTTGGTTTCTGTTGGTAGGATTCTTGCGTTTGCCTTTCGCCATCTCTTGATCTCTGGTGTTAGAAGTTCTTGGTGTCTTAGAGCTTGATCTTTCCTTGCTGCCCTGCAACTCCCCTTCTACTCCTGAGGCTTGTGCCTCTCAGCTGGTCCCGCCTGAGTACTTGGTCTGAAGCTTGTCCTGGAGGGAAGCCCTGTGCTGAAGCCGGCCTTGGGGGCAAGTCCTCCCCTAGCAGGCAGGGGGCAGAGGTGTTCACTGATCCAGCACTGTCCCTCAGAAGCTGAGAGACTCCAGTCCCTGCAGTCCTGTGGCTCCCCTGCACTTCCTGAAGCCTATGCCTCCCGGCTGATTCCTGGGGCTAAAGCCTGCTCAGAATGCAGGCCTTCTTCTCGCAGGGAGGGGGCAGAGGTGATTGCTCAGCCAGCTCTGTCCCTCGGAAGCTGAGAGACTCCTGTCTCTGCAGTCCTGTGACTCCCCTGCACTTCCTGAAGCCTATGCCTCCCGGCTGGTCCTGCCCTAGCAAGACCCCAGAGACAAAATGGCGGATCTCACCTGAGTCCTTGGGCTGAAGCCGGCCTTGGGGGGAAGTCCTCCCCTAGCAGGCAGGGGGCAGAGGTGTTCACTGATCCAGCACAGTCCCTCAGAAGCTGAGAGACTCCAGTCCCTGCAGTCCTGTGGCTCCCCTGCACTTCCTGAGGTGTATGCCTCCCGGCTGATTCCTGGGGCTAAAGCCCGCTCAGGATGCAGGCCTTCTTCTTGCAGGGAGGGGGCAGAGGTGATCCTAAAACTTATTTTTTAAAAGGGAAATCACCTCACAACAGTCAGAATGGCTAGGATTAAAAAACTCAGGGGACAGCAGATGTGGAGGAGGTTGTGGAGAAATAGGAACACTCGAACATTACTGGTGGGATTGCAAGCTGGTACAACCGCTCTGGAAATCAGTGTGGTGGCTCCTCCGGAAATTGGACATAGTACTACCAGAGGACCCAGAAGATGCTCCAACATGTAATAAGGACACATGCTCCACCATGTTCATAGCAGCCTTATTTATAATAGCTAAAAACTGGAAACAACCCAGATATCCCTCAACAGAGGAATGGATACAGAAATTGTGGTACATCTACACAATGGAGTACTACTCAGCTATTAAAAACAATGAATTTATGAAATTCTTAGGGAAATAAATGCATCTGGAGAATATCACCCTGAGTGAGGTAACCCAATCACAAAAGAACACACATGGTATGCACTCTCTGATAAGTGGTTATTAGCCCAGAAGTTTGGAATACAGGAAGAACAACCCACAAACCATAAGAAACTCAAGAAGGAAGACCAAAAGGTGGACATTTCATTCCTTCTTAAAAGGGAGAACCAAATACCCACAGAAGGAGTTGCAGAGATTAACTATGGAGCAGAGACTGAAGGAAGGACAAGCCAGCCTAAATATAGCTATCTCCTGAGAGGTTCTGACAATACTTGACTAATACAGATGTAGAGGCTCACAGCCATCCATTGAACTGAGTACACAGTCACCAATGAAGGAGTTAGAGAAAGGACTTATGGAGCTGAAGGGTTTGCAGCCCCTTAGGACGAACAACAATATGAACTAACTAGTACCCTCAGAGCTCCCAGGGACTCAGCCACCAACCAAGGACTATACATGGTGTGACTGATTGTTCAGGCAGTATGTGTATAGTAGAGGATTGCAAATTCGATCGTCAATAGGAGGAGAGGACCTCGGCCCTGTGAAGGTTCTGTGCTCCAGTGTAGGGGAATGCCAGGGTCAATAAGTGGGAGAGGGTGGGGTGGCAAGCAGGGGAAGGGAGGAGGCAACAGGGGTTTGTACTTGTTTCTGTTTGCTTGTTTGTTTGTTTGTTTGTTGGAGGGGAAACTGGGAAAGGAGAATTTTACATGTAAATAAAGAAAATATCTAATAAAAAAAAGAAAGATGAATCTGGAGAATATCACCCTGAGTGAGGTAACCCAATCACAAAAGAACACACATGGTATGCACTCTCTGATAAGTGGTTATTAGCCCAGAAGTTCAGAACACAAGAAGAACAACCCACAAACCACAAGAAACTCAAGAAGAAAGATGACCAAATGTGGACATTTCATTCCTTCTTAAAAGGGGGAACAAAATACCCACAGAAGGAGTTGCAGAGATTAATTATGGAGCAGAGACTGAAGGAAGGACAATCCAGTCTGATATAGCTGTCTCCTGAGAGGCTCTGACAGTACCCCACTAATACAGAAGTAGAGGCTCACAGCCGTCCATTGGACTGAGCACAGGGTCCCCAATGAAGGAGCTAGAGAAAGGTTGCAAGGAGCTGAAGGGTTTGTAGCCTTTTAGGATGAACAATAATATGAACTAACCAGTACCCTCAGAGCTCCCAGGAATAAACCACCAACCAAAGAGTACACATGATGGGTCTCATGGCTCCAGCAGCATATGTATAAGAGAATGGTCTAGTTGATCATCAAGGGAAGGAGAGGCCCTTGGCCCTGTGAAGGTTCTATGCCCCCGTGTATGGGAATTGCAGGTCCAGGAAGTGGGAAAGGGTGGGTTGGTAAGCAGGGGGAGGGAGAAGGGAACAGAATTTTTTTCTTGTTTTTATTTTATTTTATTTTATTTTATTTTATTTTATTTTATTTTATTTTATTTTATTTTTTTCTTTGTTTTCAGAGGGAAAACTGGGAAAGGAGATACCATATGACATGTAAATAAAGAAAATATCTAGTAAAAAAAGAAAAAGAAGACAAGAGAAAAGTAGTTAGAAAAGATATAGGAGAAATAATATTTAACTAATATTAAAATACAAACAATCCAAAATTTTAGAAAAGACTATTGCTGAATCAAATACAGAGTGTGCAGTAGTATATCATATCTCCAAAATAGAATGAAGTGATATAGAACTGAAATATATAAACATCATCTAAAATAGCCAAGAAGACATGGTGTCTTTTAATAAAGGAGATTACCAACCCAAGAATGGTATTTTGTAAAGAGTAGTAAACGGAATCTCTAACTACACCTCAAAAAATATACTTCTACACTAAATCTAAAAAAAGTACAGAAAAAGTTATCGAACAAGAAATGACAAAAGTCAAGGGGTGGTGTAGTCTATAACTGGCTGTGGACTAGCTTTGATAAAACTGCACTATATTCCAGGACATTAAAATGAAACCTTATAGTCAGGTGTGGTAACATGTACCTTTAGTCCCAGCACTTTAGAGTTAGAGACAGGCAGATCTATGTATGTTTGAGGCAAGCCTAGTCTACAAAGAGAGTTCATGGACAGCCAGTACTACACAGAGAAACATTCTCTTAAAACAAACAATCCAACAAACAAAATAGAAATGTTATATACTTAATTATTAAAATAAAAACAATAAGAGCTGTAACATAAGGACTCAGTGTGAGTGACTCTGACCTCCAGCGGTCCCTTTTATGCTTCCCTTCTGCTTGCTCACCTTCTATGTGAAGAGCATTTAAATGCTGTGCCATGTATGCTGTACAGAATTCATACTTGGATGCAGTAGAAAAAGGATCTCAGGTATTTAACTGTTCAGTAACAAATAAAACAATAGCAAGAGTATAAATGAACTTGCACATCGTTTGTTGAGAACATAAGTTGATAAAAGTGACAGAGAGTAATTCAGCAGTATTTAATAAAATAATCTACAGTTAATTTAAAACTGTTTTACATTTTATTTATTGTGTGTGTATGTATGTGTGTGTATGAGTGTGTATGTGTGTGATGTGTGTATGTGTGCCTGAAAATGTGCGGAGGTCAGAGGATACCGTGAATGATCTGGTCCTCTCGTCCGACCATATGGACTCTGGGCATTGACCTCAGGTTGTTAGTCTTAAATAGATGCCTTTTCCTGCTGAGCTGTCTCTCCAGCTCTGTTAGTTACATTTTGATGTAGAAGTTCATTGACTAGTCTTATCCAGGAATTATTGCTCAAACAATATGATAATGCACAAACATTTGAAAAGCATATGTATAATGTATAAATGCTTATACATAAGGGAAGAAGGGGTCATGGAGAGCAGGAGATACCTGGCAAAATGGGGCAGTGTTTGAATTTCTGAAGAGAGGCCTCATTCTTGAAGGTATAGTTTCACTTGAAGTGGAGACTCAGGGTATGGGAGATCCCAAGAGACACCATACGTAGTGACAAGTATCCAGGTGAGTCAGCAGGAGCCTATGAGATGAACCGTGTGCACCCGTGCTTTTTGGGTACCAGAAGATCATATGAGAGACCAATACCTAGGCTTTGGGCTACAAGATTTGATTTACATTACTGGATTTTGGTTTTGTTGGAATTAATTGTAATGGTGCACTGATTCTTCTCATTCGGAATTAGATGGTATCTGAGTTGTCTTTGATTTTACAGAGACCCAAGAGTGGGAATACACACACGCGCGCGCGCGCGCGCGCGCGCGCGCACACACACACACACACACACACACACACACACACACACACGCTTAACTTTTTGTTGATCCTTTGTGAGTTTCACATCATACACCCCAATCCAGCTCATCTCCTGTCCCCTCATATTGGCCTTTCACCTTTTCAATCTTCCCCATCCCCTCAGTAAGGCACAGAGTAAACAAACAAACAATAACAACAACAACAACAACAAAGCATAGAAAACATCTCATTATAGAAGCTGTAGTATGTCAGTGTGCCCCACAGTCTATCCCTCTGTCCACATATGTTCATTTGCAAACGATCATTGTAGTGAATCATTGGTCTGGTTCGAGATTCTGGCTTTTGTGACATCATTCGTATAGGATCCTCACTGGGACTCCTCCCAGTTATCCTCCTGTTGCCTTGTGTCATGAAGATCCTGCAGCTTTGGAACACAGGAGTGGCCCATTCTCATGTCCCAATCATTCGCACATAATATAGATTTTGGAGTTGGCCAATTCCCAGCACTGAATACTGCCAGCTCTTCTTTATCTGCATCACCTAGGCAAACTCTCCAGCACTGCTCTGTCTAGGCCGCCTAATGCCACCATCAGCAGGAGGCATGGACAGTTCTCCTGCTCTCATATTTTCAGGGCCTGCTCACCTGCAACCATGCCTCCAGAGACTGCTCCACTGAGCTGCCCAGTCAAGGTTCAGGGCTCACTCTCCCAAGTACTGCAGTCTGTGAGGGGCTGGGACAGCTCCTTCTCACATCCTTAGTGTAGCTCACTTGTGTGTCTATGCTATCAGAGTCAGTCCCACTTTTTTGCATAGGCCAGGAGTAGGACCCACTCTCCCTAGTACTATAGCCATCGAAGTGACAGGGATAGCTCTCTTGCTGTCATAACTACAGGGTCAGCTCTCCCAGCTGATACAGGAAGAGAGGTGGTGAGGAGGAGGGCATCACTCCCATACTGTGCCACATCACTCCAGACAAGTGACAGGGCCAGTTCTCACATGCTCTTTACATTGCTGTCGTGGATGTCTTACCTGCATCCCCTCTACCAGGGCCAGATCTACTGTGCTGCTCAGAAGAGATGCAGGGCCCAACTTCCCAAGCAGGAGAGGACAGGGCCAGCTCAGTTACTCTCATGACCTCAGAGCTGTTCTTTTGACTGGCACAGGTGATTAGGAGCAAGAGGTGGAGAGCATCACCCCCAACCTCTCACATCACTCCAGATGAGTGGCAGAGCCAGTTCTCCAGTGCTCTTACCCTTGTGGCTGGCTTACCAGTGTATGCTATACCAAGGTCAGCCCTAATGTGCTGCCCAGGTGAAGTTCAGGGCCTGCTCTCAGCCACAGAATGGAACATGACCTTCATTGTCAGCTCAGGTTGGGAACTCACAATGGCTCCAGGTGGTGGGACTGGCCATTTATAACAGGCTACTCCTCTCATCCATGAGTTTCCAGTTCTACCTCTCTGCATAATGCTCAAATTGCTCCACTTCTCTTTCTCTCACATCTGAACACCACATACTTGCATATTCCACTGCAAGCAGGTTACACTGTTAGCAGGCCCCTAGATGACATCCTCCATTCCTGCTTCATGGCATAGTATGGTCACAAGTGGGTATCTACGGCCTGCCTGTGCCATGTGCTGGAGACAGGTCTGTGGGTGGCATGGCTATCCACAAGTCTCTGTTTTCCTCCTCCTGTGCTGCACTGCTTGAATTTGACTTGATTTGGCATTTGTGAGTCCTAACTATAAGACAGCTTTGGCTGTCAAGCCAGGTATCAAGCTAGGATGAGCAAAGGACTGCCATCTCCTTAGTCCCTGACTGATATAAGAACACCGCCACCACCAAGACTTTGCATATATTTAATAGGACCTTAGACATATAATGTGTTTTGAAATTTTTAAAAGACTGTGGGTCTAGGGTCAGGAGAAGTAAAAGGGGAGTAGAGTTGGTCTTAGAGGAATGTCCGAGGAAGTGGTGGAGGAAAACCTAAGGTCCATAACATTCATGCTTATTGCTGCTCTATCAATAATAGCTAGAAACTGCAAACAACCTAGACGTCCATCAACTTAGGAATGGATAATGGAAACATGGTACATTTGCACAATGAAATATTATTTAGATTGGTAGAAGGAGACGATATTTTTAATTAAAAGGCTTTGTAGGGTGACATAGACAATTTATGATATTTAATAAGAAATTATTAATCTTCATGTTACTAATTACCGAGTTACACATTTTCTCTTTTTTTCTAGTGTCCTCTTGTTATGTAGTCTTGGAATAATGTTAAAGATGCTACAGAAATCCACTTGGGTAATTATAAAAAAAAGTTAGAAACAGAGTCCAAGAAGATTCATTCTCAGAGGAATGCGGTATATGTATCTAAACATTTGGCTGCGAATACTATTGATTTAAATTTTGTTTATATTTTTATGCACAGAAATTCATTTATTTATTCATCTGTCA
Organism: Montemys delectorum; assembly: GCA_019843815.1. Taxonomy (NCBI): domain Eukaryota; kingdom Metazoa; phylum Chordata; class Mammalia; order Rodentia; family Muridae; genus Montemys; species Montemys delectorum. The sequence continues at coordinate 7,520 of JADRCD010207015.1, forward strand.
GCATTTGAGAAGCTTTATATCATTTATTATTCTAGGATGTAGGGGCAAAATGCAGAACACACATGTCCACAATTATCAGAGATCCTACCTTCTAGATGGGCAGACAGATATGCCTAACTCTTATCAGAACTAGTGTTAAATTACTGTTGAATGAGTGCAATAAAGGAGGTATATGCTGGGCAACTTCATTTATTTTGTTTCTAAAATATCCTATAGATAAGAAGACTTCTTGTACACTGAAGGAAAGGACTGTAAAGGAACTGCATAGAAACTAGCCAAGGCTGTTTTGAAAAATACTGACGTAGATTTCCTAAATCCTAATATAATAACACTCTTCTGACAGTTTTAGATATGGCACAAAAACAGGAGACAGCACATAATTTTGACACCATGTCTTCCTGCTCTTTCTAACTCTGGATTTATCCCTTTGGTTTTTATTTTATTGTTGACTCCAATCTCATTTCAGGGAAAGGCTCTCTGTGAAACATGGAAGTTATCTAGGGAATACAGACGCTTAGTATCCTGTTTACACTTGCTTTGTGTAGTTATTTATATTAATGCTAACTAGTGGTTTTTTTTTTTTCCTGGAAAAATGGCCTCAATAATATGTGCTGCTGTACAAATGCTATTCCCTAAAGGGAAGTTTTTTATGAAGATGTGTCTATGATTGTTGTTAACTGAATGTGACCTCACACAGGAAGACTTCACGATTTCCAGTGTTACCAGAACTTGCCATTCTTAGTAGCAAGATCCAAAATATTGAAGTGGTTTTCCATTATGATCCTTCTCTTGAAATCAAAGACATGAGCAGATCTATCCCCTTCAGTATATATCCAGAATTTTGTCTCTTCTCACTGCCTTTGAATTTTGTCTCTTCTTTTCACTTTCATATTCTTTTTCCTCAGTCTTCATGTTTATATATTTGTCATTTAAAAATATGGCTGTAGGCCACTGAGATGGCTTAGAGGGTTAGGAAACTTGTCCCCAAGCCCAATGACTTGATCTCCAGAACCCACATGGGAAAAGGAGAGAGCCAACTCTTTCATCTTGTCCTCTAATACTCTGCCATGCCCTCTTCCACAAATTAATAAATGTCATTTTAAAATTTCATAAAGTAAACATAGTCTTTTTACATAACTCTAAGTTTTTATTTGTCTTATTTTTTCTTAGTAGGATTTGGTGAGTAAGCATACACACACACACACATATGTACACACACACACACACACACACACACACATATACATACACACATTTATTTATATACATTTATATACCAGTAGGTAAGACAGTAAGAGAGTAGGGAGACTAGGGAGAATGAAAAGGACTACGTTGGGAGTAGAAACACTTAAATGGGGAAGTGAGGTTCACACAAAAAAAAATCTCATAGACATTTTATTTTGAGATGACCCTTCAACTTGGAATAGTTATTCTTGCATTCAAGACAATTTAAATGAATGTTCAAATTTGTAGCTTCAAGATGATTTTTTTTCTACACAGATTAAGAGAACAGCCCACTATTCACAGCCTTTTTAATGGCTTCTTTGACATCTTTGTTCCTAAGGCTATATATAAGGGGATTAAGCATGGGAATCACTGTGGTGTAAAAGACAGAAGCCACTTTCTCCTGGGTTGTGTCACCTGTAGATGGCTTAAAATACATGAAGATGATGGAGCCATAGAAGACTCCAACAGCTGCAAGATGGGAACTGCAGGTACTGAAGGCTTTAGATCTGCCGTCAGCTGAGCGTATTCGCAGGATGCTAGCAAGGATGAAGGCATAAGAGATGAAGATGGCAAACACACTTGCAAAAACATTAAATCCAACAAGTATCATCACCCAAAACTCCTTGGTATAGTCTCTAGAGCAAGCTATATTTAGAAGAGGGAGGATGTCACAGAAGTAATGGTGAATGACATTAGTTCCACAGAAGGAACGACTGGATATGTAGCTGGTATGAACTGTGGCCCCAAAGGCCCCCATAGCATACACAGCAGTGGACAGTAGCATGCAGACTCTGTGGGACATGGTGACATTGTAGAGCAAGGGGTTGCAAATGGCAACATAACGATCATATGCCATGGCTGTTAGCATGTAGGAGTCATCAATACCGAAGAAAGAGAACAGAAAGAGCTGGGCCATGCATTCAGGAAAGGCTGTAAAATTCTTCTCTGATACAAAGTTAACCAACATCTTGGGGATTATAACAGAGGAGTAGCAGAGATCTATGAAGGATAAGTTACTAAGGAAATGATACATGGGTGTGTGAAGCTGAGAGCTAATCCTGATTAAAAAGACTAAGCCCAAGTTTCCTGCAATGGAGATCACATAGATCAATAGAAACAGAGAAAAGAGTGGGATCTGGAGCCCTGTCTGGTCTGTTAATCCCTCTAGGACAAATAAGGATGCTTCAGAGTGATTTCCTGGGCTCATTCTTCTCTCAGATGTGATGAGTTGAGGGGCTCAATGGAGAGAGGTAAACATTATTAATTGGTAGTATTTAGTAGTTTGCAATTTGATGAATGACTTATTTTTCAATAGAACCAAAATTCAACATACTAATAGTACTGTTTGAACACCATCTATCATCAAGATTACATTCCATTTGGCTTCATTTTTATTACATGCTTTGAGAAGTGAAACTCACTGGATTTCTGTTTTATTGTCCTCTTGTGACATTTAAATGTGAAACTCATGTTGTCTCTACAAACGAAGCTCCAGAAGCTCTAGCTTTTCCTGTAAAAGAAGAATAACTATTATTCAAGCACCTTGCAGGAGCACCTTCTCAGAGATTTTCTTCCATTTGGTAGGTTCTGTCTTCACCAGCTGTTGTCTCCAATGATTTGGACCTTGAACTTCCCTTACCGATGACCCTTGAGTTTCCCCTCTACTTCGGGGAGTCACTAAGTCCCTGATTCTAATTAGAAGGGCTTTGCTTTCTTCTAAGCTCGCCACTTCCCTTCTGCATTTCTGGTCTTAAATTTGATTTCTCTTGCTGTTACCCATGAGCCATAGAGATGTGAGAAGAATAAAGCCCTTTTGGAAATGGTGGTTAGAAGATGCTGTTAGTGGAGCCCTGTTGTCTTGTGCTGAAGGAAAGTGGGAAAGAGAAAAGAAAACACCAAGACCATAGGTGCTCCTGTGGGAGGCAGAGAGCCAAAGGTACACTTACATGATGAATGCTGCCAAGCAACACATGAGAGAGCTGTCTGCTTTACAGACAAGAAATCAGAGACCATTGGTTTTGCTTGAAGCTAACATTATTTCCCCCACTTTACATGTGCTTATAGAGATTTTCCCAAGTTTCCTAGTGAATAGTAAGGTCAGATATTATATATTTGCCTATTTCATTTAACAACAACAAAAATATTCCTACCTCACAACAGTTTCCTTCTCAGTCTGAGCACAAAATGAATGAAAATTTCTGCATTATCCTCGTTATTTCTACTTCTTGACAATTTCCTCTAATTTTATTTTTCTTGTGATCTAGGGAAGCATTATGCCAGTCTTTTGGACACTTTACTAAATACTGAAAGCACTTTGGCCTCGTTTGTTTAAATAAGATTACATTGATGTTAAATCACCTTAAGGTAGAAAAAAATGGTAATAGGAAACACACATGGACATTTACATGCTGAGGTTAACCGGTGGTGAAAGTCCCTTGTGTGTTAAAATAGAAACTTTGTTATAGGACAATGGTGGCCCACCAAACTATGCAAACATTTTCAGTTTCAGAGTGTTATATGAAATGAAACATTTCCTCTTTGAAATGAATAAGTAAAATGATGAGAAAATAGAGCTCTAGTTACAGAGCCTGAGAGAAAATATAATTGAATTATTAAGACTAGGTTTGGGCCAGTGAAATACTGTAGTAATGACGGTCTATGAGAAAGCAATTAGGCGAATAACCTTAAACTTCATAAGTACTGATCTCTGGCAAAGAAAACTAATAGACATTTTAGAGATTTCCTCTTTTCTATTTCAGAAGTATTCCTATTTTCATATTCTCACGCCCACCCTATTACCACAAAATAGTTTGCATTTCCTCAAGCAACTTAAAAAATTTCAACCACCAGGTAACTTGTGATTTCATGAAATTTCTTTTGTTTTGACTCCTCTATACTCCAAATCTACCTTGAACTCTTATAGTAACAACTATTCTATACAGTTTTGTGTTATCATATTTTGATCATGTTGCTGGTAATGGGCTCAAGATTTAAAGTTACATGGAACTGGATCTAGGTTCAGCCATGGTCACCTCCACTCACTGTGTTACTGATAATGTCATTTCTCTTGTGTAGACTTCATTCTTTTTACTTACAGACAAGAGTAATTCATACAACTTTTGGCTTTTGCCATGGTCCACTCATTTCCTCACTAAAAACAACTGAAAAGCTTTCTACATTCCAGAACTGCAATATTAAATGGGACACAGTCCTGCTCTAAAAAAGCAAGCAAGCAAATAAAAGTCCTAAATCTTATTCTAGTCGTGCTGAGCTGCTATGGGGGGAGCATGCCATGATAGTACATTTCACTTTCTGTTACATTTTCTTTCTTTTTTTTCTATTAGATATTTTCTTTATTTACATGTAAAATTCTCCTTTCCCAGTTTCCCCTCCAACAAACAACCAAACAAACAAACAAACAAGCAAACAGAAACAAGAACAAACCCCTGTTGCCTCTCCCCTTCCCCTGCTTGCCACCCCACCCTCTCCCACTTATTGGCCCTGGCATTCCCCTACACTGGGGCACAGAACCTTCACAGGGCGAGGTCCTTTCCTCCTATTGATGATCGAATTTGCAATCCTCTACTATACACATGCTGCCAAAACAATCAGTCCCACCATGTATAGCCCTTGGTTGGTGGTTGGGTCCCTGGGAGCTCTGAGGGTACTAGTTAGTTCATATTGTTGTTTGTCCTAAGGGGCTGCAAACCCTTCAGCTCCATAGATCCTTCTCTAACTCCTTCATTCAGGACCGTGTACACAAGGACCTCTTAGGGCTCTGTGTATTTTGTCAAGAATAGTCTTATTGAGTCACAAAGAAGTATGTCTAGGGACTCACATGGCGGTATTGTTGTATAGATAGATGCATCCTGGGGACACTACTAATGAAGAGATGGTAAACTAGAAAAGAGTGAGATCCATTTGATAAGGATGATATCGTTTGTGAGGGCTGGAGAAGCTCAACTGGAGGGTGGAGTTAGGAGGTAATTTTTATGCTTTGCACATACCCAGTTTGATGCCAATTACAGGACTGAGTGGACAGGTTGAGTGGGAAACTGTATATGAGTTTAGAACTCAGGAGTGATATCTGCCTGGCATGTGGTCTTCTGGGTCATCAGAACAAATTCAGTGCTAAGATACTGGATAGAGACACTACAACAGTGCCAAGTATACACTAAACTATGAATAACATTTTGGTAGTGGTTTCCACTGTCATTACCAGGAATTCTGTTGGGTGTTAAGGCTGCTTCAAGCCTCTTCTCTCTTCTCTTCTATTTGTTTTACATATTTACATTCTTGAATTGCTCCTCATAGCTGTATGTATAGAGTAATAGTCTGGGCATTTGTTGTAAAGAAGTGGCAGCTTCTAGACAAAATGTGTGGCATAGCTGAGGAGGGTACCCTGTGCTGATGCGTCTTCTTTTTTCTGCTCTTCTGGCAGGGTCTTTCTATGTATTGGCTTCCACACACACCCTGACTAGTCTCATGATATTCAAACAAATGTACAAAACAATCTTATATTTTCCTTCTGTTCTTTGTTTTTGCTTTTATTGGTTTTATCATTTTTTTCAATTTTATATTTTCTTTATCAAATTAAACAGTAAGCATGAATGAATACTACATCCAAAATTTAAAGCTCCTGTAAGTATTTAAAATATACTTTCTTGTAGCCTGTGCCACTGACACAGATGCCTTTGACATTTTCTTCCTCACAGGGTGTTAGATACAAAGATCATTTGCATTTTTTAATATATTTGGAACATTGATAATGGTAATTTTGGGGGAATTCAAATGTTTGAAGAAGGAGAGATGAGGGTCAGGGTAATGTTCAAGGCTTAAAATGCTTTAGTAGTTTTATTTAAAACATCCATGATTTGATATGAGAATTACAATCAAGGGAGAAAGGTACAGTTAGGAAAACTATGTGGAGTAAAGCAGTCTTAGACAATGCCAGGAATGACTTGCTGTTTTGTAAGGTTGCTTTTAAGAAATCTGAATTCTTAACTATAAGTAGAGAAGGGTACCCTTTCTGACCTTTAATAATAGTTTATTAAGTGTGCTTAGCATTAGTAATATTTGTGTTAATTTAAAGATTGACTAAGTTTTCTGAAAACATAGAATATATAAGTTAATATCAGTTTCTGTTTAGTTAAAGGGACTCAGTACCTGACCAAGCCATGCAATATGTGTGCTAATGCACTCCAGGAGCATGCTGTAAACTTCGCTGTTGATAATAAATATCAACACAGATGTGGTTGTAATGGGAAAGAAAGCAAAGGGTTTGAGATTAGGACAGATACAGAGCCCATGGGAACAGTGTTCTGTATGCACTATACTTTCTGCTCAATGTCATGAAGCATATGTGCCTCCTCCTCCACTGGACATAAACAATAGTTTCATCAGCATAGATATCAAGAATGCCTAAGCATCTTTCAAAGCCAAATTTTAACCACAATATATTATCAAAGCTATGACTCACCTGAATATTATCAGCAGGGAAAGTGTAGCTGGTCACATATGATTTTAATTTTAGTTTCATAAAGTATGTGCATGCAAACACACACAATTACCAAATAACTTGAATCCAATGTCTTTCAGATCCTGAAAAATATAGTGGAGTAGACTTGGCATAAACTTTCATAAATTTGGCTTAAGAATAAGAGGACTCAACTAAGTAGAATGAGAAGAGCAATCCTATAGCCTCTTATTGTGAGAAAAATCTATCTAGATCTATTTGGACCAGAGAAGATATCTGTGAACCAATGTTCTCCTTAGGGGCTTGTCATGCCAGGAGTTGGACTCTACAGGGAAAATAATTACCAAATCTATACCTGCTAGCAATATAGAAACAGCCATACTCTTAATCTCTCAGGAGTCTAAAACAAAGAAATTTCATCCCCCTATGAGTGTTGGGAATACTAATAATGAGTTAATAATAAATACCTAGTGTTTGTCAATATTTAATGATGTATATTCATTGTACATAGTATTAGGTAAAATGTAGCCAATTTCTTTCAAGTATATCATGTATTTTGAACACATTCATTGCCTCCAATATGAATATAAAACTTTTCAAACCTTTTGGATGATTAAGTTGTTTTATCAAAACCAACATTTAATATCTGTCCTTAGTTTTTTAAGTTTTCTTCATTTCAGCCCCACTTCACTACTTCTAAATTTGGGAAGTATTTCATTTTATTTTCAGTCAACTTGGTACTTTGAAATATTATATGTGATGAGAAAGAAAATGTGGCCTACTTCCTTTCTATGAGTAAATGATATATCCTGGGATTTAACTCATTTACTCAAATGTATGCCTATGGAAAGAATACATGTATATATGGCTTTCAGTTCAGACCCAAATGTGAACTTCTGAGATGTTCTTTGCCAATCTTCTAAACCATTTTGAATTTCTTGTCCATTTCTTCATCAAAATTTTAACAGTTTTGTGAGTATGTCACTATTAAACAACAAATAGTAGATTTGGAATGCCTATTAGATTATTGTGACTTACAGTTTTGCCCATGAAGTCATTTTCCAAATAATGAAACAAACATGTCTCCCTGTCAATGATGTTTATCAAGTATTTTGCAATTCTTTCTATCAACTATTCTCCACTGCATTCCTAAGCAATATGCAATCTACTTTTGTCTTGGTAAATCTGAATTGTTGAAATTTTATGGTAACTAAGTATATAACCTTTTCTTAGCTTCTTTGTCCAACATAATTACATTGAGATTCAATCGTGGTCCTGCATGTATAGTGTCATCAGGTGAACTTGACTAGAATCTTTACTGATGTAAAATGACACCACTCTGTGGGTCTATTTCTGTTTATCTTGATTCTGATATAGCATTGTTTTTATATGTTTTGAATTACTCAATACTTATTATTCAGCTCATTTGCATATGTTCTGTATGATATGTATATGTGTATATGGTTTAACAGATGTGTATGTGAATATATGTCTGCAGGTGCACATACATGTGTATGCCATGTCATAGTGGCTTATGGTTGAAATTCAATGTCTTCCTCCAATGCTGTATACTTTTTATACTAGGCAGAGTCTCTGGCTGAACTTGGGGTTTGCTAGTGTAGTTAGCCAGCCTACTTTGGGGATTCCTTCTCCATTCCCAGAAAACTGCTTTTACAAGATGGCCACTAGGTTCATTTGAATTTTCTGAGTTTGTTCTGAGCATCTCCAACCAATCTTCAGGCTTGTGACCCTTCTCATGTAAAGACTTTCCTTAATGAGTTGTTAACTCAACTCCTCAGCACTTTTCCCTTTTCTGGTACTTTTGCATTTTCAAAAATAAATTCTGTTTTTTTTTTTTAAATATTGAATTCTCTAAACTGTCTGCTAGATGTTTGAATGAATTTATGAGTAAATTAGACAGAAATTTTACCCCTGTAAATAATGGTGCAGAAACACAAAGAGTTGTACTTTTGTTTCTGACTGTCTTACATATGTTCTACTAGATTATCAATGCAATACTCAACTGTTTGAATACAGATTTTTTGCCCTCTTCCACACATACACTGCCTCTCCATGGTGCTCCCCACCTATATACTTCCTCATAAATGAGACATGTTTCTTGTCTGCAGCAGTGTAGAAGAAACGAGAATATTTTTAGTGTATTTTCAAGACTGTGAGCACTCTGTCCTGTGAAACCCAGCCAAAGTGAGGAGAAATTTCAGATTTCAGTAGGTTTTAAATGTCCAGTAACTAAGCCATTATTATAAGACAATTGAGCTTTCCTATAATGACACTATATACAAAACATAGTGATAAGTGTGAATTTATAGCTTTATTCTCATAAACAATTTGAAATGCAGCTAATGATTAAAATAATATGCTACCATAAATAGTTCTATATGTTCTTTCAATCATTAAAAGAAGCAGCAATGCCAAATATCAAGATAACTATTTAAAGAGAATCAAGGAACAGCTGAGATTATACAATCAGACCCAGAAACCAGTGAGGGTATTGCCAAAACAACCATTGATGGTTGATGTATTTTATGGACTTAAAAGAAAAACTTTATACAAAATATCAGCTAATTCTTCATTACTCAAAAGATACTGTATGCCATTATGATATAAGATGTATATTGGTACTGAAAGTTCAATTTAATGTTTGTAAATGTTCAAGGTATTGATATCAGAGTAAAAAGGCGAAAATACATAATAGTGTTAACAGACCTAGTCCAGATAGTATCCAAACTACCACCTCCATTCATGACCCATGCTTTAACTAAATAAAGAATGAAGTTTTTCAATTAAAGGAAGAATAAAAATACCAGCTACTGGCAATCATAATAAGGAAACATTGAAGTTATTTTTTGAGTACACCAAAGCAACCATATACCCTTTTCTAATCATATTAAATATGATATTAGGAATTTTTAAATGATCAAGAGTAAGTGAAAAATAAGCATAAATATCATCCTATTTTATAAATTGCCATTGTTATTCACATGAAACACTGAAAGTCATCCTGGCCAAATCTACTTAATTTAATTCATGAATTTACCAATGGTTGAGCTAAATTCTCAATATGCAACAAAACTGTATAGGAAATACAATTAAGCACAACCCAACAGCATCTGTGAAGGCTAGTATCACTTGTCCACTGATAGAATCTAGAATTATCTGAGAAATGGGTCTTTGGGCACGCTTTGGGGGTTATCTTGATTAGACCGTTCTACCTGCCTGGCCTTCTCTCTGAGTTGGGGGATCCTGCCTGTTTACAGTGGAGATATTGAGTTGCTAAAAGCATTCATTCCACTGTTGCTCTGTTTCTGATGAGGAATACTCTGTGATCAGCTCCCTTAGGCTCCGGCCACCTTGATTTGCCTACAATGATTGTCCCTTGAACTGTGAAATAGAAAAAAAAATCCATTCTCCCTTAAATTGTTTTGGTTAAAAATGTTATCAGAGGAAATGTGAAAAGAAACCAAGACATCATCACAACCACCGAATACCAAGAAATACATTTTAAATTTTTTATTGGTTATTTTATTTATTTACATTCCAAATGTTACCCCCTTCCCAGTTTCCCCTCCACAAATCCCCTATCCTTCCCCTCTCCCCCTGCTTCTATGAAGGTGCTTTCCCATTCACCCACACACTTCTGCCTTACTGCTCTCTCATCCTTTTAGGCTGGGGCACCCAGCCTTCACAGGATCAAGCTCCTCCTCCCATTAATGCTAAATAAGCGATCTTCTGCTATATAAGCAGCTGGAGCCATGGGTCCCTCCATGCTTACTCTTTGGTTGGTAGTTTAGTCCTTGGGAGCTCTGGGTAGTCTGGCTGGTTGATATTGTTATTCTTCCTATGGGGTTGCAAATCTCTTCAGCTCTTTCAGTACATCCCCTAACTCCTCTATTATAGAAATAAATTTTAACAAATATATAGATAAAAAACCTTTTCATTGAAAATTCCAGAACATCCTTGACGAAAATTAAAGGACATATATAAATGGGGAATTATAACATGTTCGTAGTATAAAATGACATTTTCAGTCCTTGGAATGGATTGGATGGATTTCTGCCTTCAAAAGCTGAACTTGACCCCACTCTCTTACAATATACACCACACACACACACACACACACACACACACACACTATTGAAATCAATTACAGAAAATTAGGAGGGAATATTACTGTGTCTGAGAAGTAGGTAAATTTTTATTAAGCAGAATACAAGGAAAATGATAAGCATGATCTATAAAGATTTAACATTTTTAATCATCAAAAGACATCATCTTTAAAACACAAATGTAATGTGGCTGAGAAAATAGAATATGCATACATAAACAGAACAAACATGTCTGATAAAGGACTCACGCCATTTATTACAAGTAATTAATACAATGCAGTATAAAAAGACAACAAAATAGAAATAGAATACTTTTTAAAATTAAGAGTATACAGGGATTAACAAAACAATCTATTCTCAGCATCAGTAGTCATGACTAAAGACTGTTTTTAATCACAAAGAGATACCATTATGCATTCACCAAGAAAATGAAAAACACAATAGAGAGATCTTCCAGCAGTGACACCTCTTGAGAATTATGCATCAGAGTATAAAATGCTTTAGGCTCCATGCAAATAAAAGCACAAACTTGTCTGCTGTGATTGCGTTGGTGATAGAAAATGGAAAAGGAATAAAAGTCCACAACAGATAATAAATACCATGACCTTCTCGTCTTTCAAATGAACTGCACACAGAAGATAGCTTCCCTGATAACTTGACTTCAAACATTTTTACGTTTTGATAGCTCAAAGATAATGTTTATTTACTAGAAATTTTATTTCAAATATTGAACATCCTCCTCGGCTAATAACATTCTTTGTGTTGCTAGGCAACAGCAGCTAGCTGGAGCTCCCAGTCAGCCACATGATCACAAGTGCAAACAGCTGACACTCTGCCAGTGCTATGCTTTCTGCTTCACATGGACACGGGATGCGATCATTTCCTTGATATATTTAATGTTTTATTGTAAAATAATCTTGGTGTTAGATGATTTTCCTTCAAGTGCACATTAATTCAAAGTTTCAGAGTATGTTTAAGATAAGCCAAGCTAGCTATTGCCATTTTGTAATATAGGGATATTAAATGCATTTTCGACACACGGCATTTTCCACTTTGAAAATCGTAACAAGGTTTGGGCTTATCAGAAGAACCATCTGCACATTCAATTTGATGCAACTTATTTCAAGAATGACTTTATAAAAACAGTATTCATAATATTTGTCTCTGTGGATAAAATACATATAGTAAGAGAAAAAACACAGAAAGACTTCCAAGGGTGTATATCAGGAATTAGCTGACATTGTTCCATAAAGGACCATATAGAAAAATGTTAGTTTGAATAGATCACAAGGTCTCTGTTGCAGTCAGTCAATTATCAATGATTAAAGACAACAGCCTCAAAGGGTGTTGTAATGAAGGTGTGTGGCTGTATTGGGTAAAATTCTAGTTATGGACATTGAAATTTGAATTTAATGTTTATTTTATTTTTCTCCTTAAATATTTGAAATATATAAAGAAATTTTTGCTCATGAATAGTACCAAACTCTCTTTGAGTTAAACTTGGTCCAAGAAGCAAGCTTGCCCTTCTGCTCTGCAGTGGATAGGTTGGTTAGGTTCTTAGGTAAATATAGTTACCCAAACTCACTGAACTGTACCATTAATTCTTTTCCCACCAGTGATTATAATGATTATAATGATTACAATATAAAAATTAAATGGTAAGGGCCATAGTGACCTCAAATAAGAATGATTTTTAAAGAAGATGACTAAAAGAATAGATATAAATAAATATTATAAAAATTATAAATAGTATAAATTATAAAATTATAAGTTTATAACTAAATTTATAATTAAAATTATAAAATTATAAGTATTATAAAAATAAAATAATGTATGGAACAACACCCATCATGCATAAAAATGAGCTATTAGTTGGGAGACAATTAAACCTTATATACATATGAAGAAGCAGTATTTAGAATTATGAAGACTCCCACAAATGAGTAAAGGAAGAAAAAATATTATAGTAGGTAACAAGGCAAATGGTGGGAACATCCAACTCATATGAGTAATAGGAATTCTAGCACCAATAAGCAACCAGGACAGTTTACCTTCCTCAGTGTAGTGTGATGCTCAGGATACTATAGCCAGGCTATAGAGCCCTGCTGATAGAAGTTTGTTTTATTGTTATTATTATTATTATTATTATTATTATTATTATTATTATTATCTTGAGGAGTGTTAGTTAATTGGGAGACAGGGAAGCTTGCTTCCAGACTTACTGACAAATATTAGTTTTCCCTAAACATAGAAGGTCTTTCAACTCTGTGTAACCCACCTTTTAGAACAGGCTGGCCTTGAACTCTTAGAGATCTGCCTGCCTCTCCCTGCCAAGCTCACCATGATTTCTGTAACATTTATTTACATGACTGTAACTATGTTGTTATATATGCAACTATGCTGGAGTTTCAGCTTGAATGTACCATGCCTGGTACTTATCATATTTAAAATTTTTATTATTTACTTAGGATGTGTAGGAAGATATTTTATTTTTTTGTTGTGAAAACTGAATACCACTGGACATCACTTATTTGACTTTGTAGAAACTGAAGTTAGAATGATGTTTATCAGAGGCCAAAGTATGTGGCTAGATGGGAAGAGGTTATCCAATGGATACCGAGTTACAGATAGATAGGAGCAAGGATTTAGGTGTTCAGTTTTAGAGTGGGATGATTACAGATAATAATGACTGATCTAGAAGAAAATATTTAAAACTTTTTGTATATACAGTTAATTTTATTTAAACATTGCACAGTATATACATGTATAATGTCAAGTTGGTAGGAGAAATTTGTAGTGAGCACCAATCCAACCTAATTAAGGTTCATAAAAACAGGAAACTAAAAATATAGGTAGGCCTATGCAAAATCAATTGAGAGGAGAAACAATACAAAGTGGTGGGGTAGGGTTGTGTAGTGATTGAGCATTATAGCAAAAGAAACAAACAAACAAATGAACAAAACCAACAACTCAGACCAACATGGTCATGGAAAAGTATTTGAAATCCACGAAATGAACTAATAAAAATTTTGGTTCATATATATATATATATATATATATATATATATATATATATATAAAGAGAATATAGCTAGGAGTCAGAAAATGTTATATTTTGTTTCCCTTACAGAATGTTTTCTAAGAATATATTATGCTAGAAGTTAAGAATTCTTATTTATCTGTGTAGCTCTGGTGGTTCAGGAACTTGATTTGCAGACCAGACTGGTCTCAAACTCACAAATCTGTTTGTCTATGCCTCCTGAGCACTGGCATTAATTCATAGGGGTGTGTGTGGAAAGATTCTATGAGTTAGAGGGATGGAAGACATGAGGAGAACATGGCCCACTGAATCAACTAAGCAGGGCTCACCTGAACTCATGGAGCCTGAAGTAGCAAGTATGGGGCCTGCATGGGTCTCCATCACGTGCTCTGTATATATGTTATGGATGTTAGCTTAGTGTTTGTTTAAATTTTTCTCAACCGTAAATTTAATAACAGTTCTTAAACATTCTACCCTCTCTTTTGGCCCATCACCCACTAGAGGTAGTGGAAAAGAAATGGACCTATTTAGAAATTATTTGGAGCAAATATCATCTGCATAGTTAGGAAATCTGCAGTCCACAGAAGTCAGCAGAAGCTGCTTGATGTACTCACAAACACTTCGAATATAACAGCAGTACAATTCAGTAGAGTTGTGATAGCAAACATGAATCAGTGGTGGTGGCATGACCTACCAGAAATAGCCAAACTGGCATGAGTCAGCAGGAGCCATTAAACCAGAAGTTCTTTGCCGTGCCTCTCTCAATGAAGTGAAGATTAGCTAAGATGTGAGACAAGAAGTGCTGCAATGCTAGCTATGCAAGTCCCCCATCATTCTCCGTGGAGTCCTACTTATATTCCTTCCAAACATCACATGTCCTCCATGGGTCTTGCCTCAGCATGTGAGTCTGTGTCAGCTGACATCACCCTATCAATTGGTCCAAGTCCTTAGAAGTGGCAAGAAACCACCAGAGCACCACCAGCAGTTTTTTGTTTTTTGTTTTTGTTTTTTTTGTTTTTTTGTTTTTTTGGTGCGGTTCTCTCTATGGAGTCATGACAAACGGAGCTCAGTTATGCAACGCAAGATGAACCAATACTTGAGTGTCATTAGCAAAGAATCTTCCATCACCTGTCCTTTCACATGCTTGCTTTAGCAAAATATCCTTCCACCTGTGTCCGCTTCAGTGAAATGTTCCTTCATGTGTCTGTTTCAGGAAAGTATACTTTCACCTGTGTCAGCTTCAGGATAATACTCCTCCACATGTCTGCCCCAGCAAAACACCATCTGTTGACACAACTGACTTTCCAAAGGAACCATAAGTTTCCACTTAAGCTTAGTGTATTTGTGGAACTTCTAACAGTGGGAATGGGTGATCTCTGCTGTTTGGTCTCTTTTCTTCCTGTTGCATTGACTTGTACAGTCTAGATATGTGATTATTAGAATTGTTGAATTGTTTTCTTGTTTTGTTCCATTTGGCTGTCCTCTTTTGGAGGTCAGTTTTTTGTTAGAAGAGGAAGTGGAGGAAGAATTGATCTGGGGCAGAGGGAAGGCAAGAAGGGCCAACTGGGAGGAGTCAAAGGGAAATGATGGATGGAATATATTAAATGAGAGAAGAAGCAATTTTCATATTTTATTTTTGTTAATTTATTTATGTACTTTATCCTGATCACTGTCCCCTTTCCTGCTTTCCTCCCAGTTCCACCCTTATAAATCCTTCCTCCCCATTATCCTCATCCATTCTCCTCAGAAAAGTGGAAAAGCTCGTTGGGTACAACCCTTCCATGGGACATCTAGTCTCAGTAGGACTAAGTGCATCTTCTCCCACTGGGGTCCAATCAGGGACTCCAGCTAGGAGAAGGGGACCCAATGGCAGGCAACAGAGGCAGCACATGCTCCAGTTGGTAGGGGATTAACATGAAGACAAAGCTACACATCTGCTTCAAATATGTAGTTGGCCTACACCCATCCCATGCATGCTCTTTGGTGGCAGCTCAGTTTCTGTGAGCCTCCATGAACTCACGTTATTTGACCCAGGTCTTGTGTTGTTCCACCCCTCCTACTTGTTCAATCCTATTTTCCACTCGTCCACAAGACCCTTTAAGCTCTGACTGTTGTTTGACTGTGGGTCTCTAGATCTTTTTTCATTTACTGCTGGATGAAGCCTCTCAGGAGAAAGTTATGCTAGGTTCGTGTTTGCAAGCATAGCAGAATATCGTTAATAGTGTCGTGATTGGATCTCTCACATGGGATGGGTTTTAAGTTGGGCTGGTCATTGGTTGGCTATTCTTTCAGTCCCTGTCTCCTCTTTATCTCTGTGTGTCTTGTAGGCAGAACAAATATCTGGTCAAAGTTTTTGTGAGCAGGTTTACACCACCAACAAATACACTGGAAGTTCTACCTCCCTACAGGAGGCAACCACTTCAGTCTCTATACCTCTTGCTGCTAAGAGTCTCAGCTAGACTCCTTATAGACCCCTGGAAGCCTCTCATGTCTCACATCTTCAGCTACTCCAGAGAAGTGGCCTCCACTGATTTCTGTTCTCACTCCCAGCCCTATTCCACACCTCCTTTCCCTACACCTGATCCTCATCTGTGTTTCCCTCCTCATCTCCTCTCCCACCTAGTACCCTCCCTCCATCACTTCTGAAGTCTCTATACCACAAGGACACTTGTTCAACTATGTTTATAGCTTTATTTTTAATAGCCAGAAACTGGAAACAACCTAGATGCTCCTCAACTGAAGAATGAATAAAGAAAATGTGGAGCATCTACACAATGGAATACTATCCAGGCATTAAAAAAAAAAGCCTTTATGAGTTTTGTAGGCAAGTGTATGTAACAAGAAAATATCATTCTGAATGATGCATTTTAATAAGATTCAGAATCAGAGTCAAAATAAACAGTAACCTTTATACTATGAAAAGAAGTTTTTCAAGTCATATTACGTATACTGAACAACTAGTATTTAAACAGTGGTGGTAATTTGAGAGCTTCCAGAGACAGTCTTGTATAGCTACGGGTGGGCAGTTTTTATGGCGAGGAGGCTGTGAATGAACATACAGATAACATACGTTGTACTATCTGACAAAAAGTCAATGTAAACTTACTAACCTACTGTGGTCAGTTTTTTAAAATTAAGAGAGGTCTAGGCATACTAGGCATACCTCTGGGTGTGTATGTAGGGCACTTCTACAGCTGATTTACATGAGGATCAATAACTGAAGGGAGAGAAAGGACCCCTTGTGGAAATGGGAGGCGCAATCCAAAGGTGTTGGTCCAGAGGAAAAGGCGATCGAAACAGAGGAAGTCAGCATGGAACTGTTATGATTCTTTTTTCTATGTCTTTTGCCGCTACTATCATTAGATCATTTCAGATTTCAGCTCATTAAAACTTTTTCTATAGAGCCTGTGGCTCTCCAGGGAGCTTGTAGGCAGGCTCTCTGTGAGTACTGTTTTTTGTTTGTTTGTGTTTTGCTTCTCCAGCACATAGATATCATTTGTTGGACTGTGAAGCTAACTTAGTAAGTCCCTTTGTCATATGTACTAAATTCAACCCTCAATAAAATATGTCTATTATGTAGTATTTTCTGCATCCCTACAATATGTGAATAAAATATTTAAAAAAATATTGTCTCTGGGTCTTTTTGTTTGTAGATAGAGGAATATTAAGATCTCGTTACCCTTTTATTAGCAATTATCACAGAAGGACTCAGTCTTAAGCTTTTACTATTTTTGTACATACTTAGTAAGACTGTGCCCATAATCTTCTAGAAGATTATTGAGGAATTTTCCAAAGTTACACTTTATAGAGTTTAATCATATATACCTTTTAAAGAGTTTTTAGACATTTATCTTAAAAGATAATATCCAGACTTCTAGGAGTGGAGATAATATTGGACTTAAAATGGCAGGAAGCAGTTTATGTTCTAGAGACATACATGGAACTATGTGACTGGGCAGAGCCATAATGCATCAATTAACTTTCAGTGCAGCTAGATAATAAACAGAAGCTACATCATGGAAAATCAAAGAGCAAAGCAGGGGCTATGTTGACCCGTGTAATTCCAACATATAATTATATCTCTAGTTCATATTTTAAAGTTCTGGTTAAGATGCCACAGTAAGATATAGCTTTCAAACTAGAAAATAAAGCTATTATTAGACTGCATATAATAAAGGTGTTTAGTATTTACACTTGGATAATGGAATTTTTTATTATGGTGGAGAATTTTCTTAAATTTATATCTGTAGAAAAAGACAGGTAACATGAATGGATTTGGGATTATCTGTCTGTCTTACTTAGGGTTTCTATTCCTGCACAAACATCACGACCATGAAGCAAGTTAGGGAGGAAAGGGTTTATTTGGCTTACTTCCACATTGCTGTTGATCACCAAGGAAGTCAGGACTGGAACTCAAGCAGGTCAGGAAGCAGGAGCTGATGCAAAGGCCATGGAGGGATGTTTCTTACTGGTTTGCTTCTCCTGGCTTGCTCAGCCTGCTCTCTTATAGAACTCAAGACTTCCAAGCCCAGAGATGGCACCACCCACAAGGGGCCCTATCCCTTGATCACTAATTGAGAAAATGCCCCACAGCTGAATCTCACTGGAGGCACTTCCCCAACTGAAGCTCCCTTCTCTGTGATAACTGCAGCCTGTGTCAAGTTGACACACAAAACTAGCCAGTACAATTGACCCCTTGTTAACTTGACACACAAACACATCACTATTAAGCCTCAACCCTTATGTTCTTATTCATCTCCAAAATCTAAAGTCCCACAGTCTTTACATATTAAAAGTCCAATCAATTTAAAATGTCCAATATCTTTTAAAATTCAAGGTCTCTTAACTGTGGGCTCCACTAAAATACATTCTTCCTTCAAGAGGGAAAAATATCAGGGCACAGTCACAGTCAAAAGCAAAACCAATGTCTGGGATCCAACTCATGATCTTCTGGGCTTCTCTAAGGGCTTTGGTCACTTCTCCAGCTCAGCCTTTTGTAGCACACATCTTGTCTTCTGGGCTCCAGATGCCTGTACTCCACTGCTGCTGCTGTCCTTGGTGGTCCCTGTATGGAACTGGCATTCCCAAAACACTGCTGTAACTAGGCTTTATCAGTAGTCTCTCATAGACTGTCTTCACGGTGCCAAGCCTCAACTCCTTTGCATGACACCTTCAGTCCTGGGCCATCAATTGCAAACTGAGGCTGCACCTTCACCAATGGCCTTCCATGGCCTCTCACTGTGCCGAGCCTCAGCTGCTCTCCATGACCCCTTCATGCTATCAAAACCAGTACCACCTGGGTGACTCTTACACATTACCGAGTCCTGCTGCAGCACAAGGTACAACCTTGGCTATCTCTGGAACTCAACCTCTTTGTGCTCTCAGAAAACACTCCCCAGAAGATGTCACCTCAATGATGCTGGTCTCTTCTTAATCACCACTAATTTCTTAGCTCCAGCTAACCAGCATCAATAGTCCCAGTAATGCAAAGTTCTCTCTTTAGTAGTTCTGGTATCTTGTTAATCACAGCTGATACTTCAGCTCCAGCTAACCAGAACCACAGAATCTTCACAATCAAAACAACATGGCCCTGATAAGAGTCTTTAATCTTCCCTCTGAAATTTCACAAGCCAGGCCTCCATCTCTGCACTGTTCTCAACATGATCTTCCAAGCTCCTACAGAACATCCCACAAAGTTCTTAACAGTCAGTGACTGCTTTTCTAGCTCAAAATTCCAAAGTCCTTCCACAGTCCTCCCCAAAACATGGTCAGGTTGT
The DNA here is from genome assembly GCA_019843815.1 of Montemys delectorum. Classification (NCBI taxonomy): domain Eukaryota; kingdom Metazoa; phylum Chordata; class Mammalia; order Rodentia; family Muridae; genus Montemys; species Montemys delectorum. Next base: position 27,167 of record JADRCD010207015.1, read on the forward strand.
CACAGGAATATCCCACTCCTGGTACCAATTTGTCTTAGTCAGGGTTTATATTCCTGCACAAACATCATGACCACGAAGCAAGTTGGGGAGGAAAGGGTTTATTTGGCCTTATTTCCACATTGCTGTTGATCACCAAGGAAGTCAGGACTGGAACTCAAGCAGGTCAGGAAGCAAGAGCTGATGCAGAGGCCATGGAGGAATATTCCTTACTGACTTGCTTTTCCTGGCTTGCTCAGCCTGCTCTCTTATAGAACTCAAGACTTCCAAGCCCAGAGATGGCACCACCCACAAGGGGCCCTACCCCCTTGATCACTAATTGAGAAAATGCCCCACAGCTGAATCTCACTGGAGGCACTTCCCCAACTGAAGCTCCCTTCTCTGTATAACTGCAGCCTGTGTCAAGTTGACACACAAAACTAGCCAGTACACTGTCCTTTGTAATTTTAGTATTTATTCTAATTTGGGATTATCTGCCCTTTGTAATTTTAGTATTTATTCTAATACATGTCTCAATGATACAGATAACTCAAAGTTCCACATAGCAAATGACATCAACATTCATAGGAAGACAAGATAATGAAAATGAGGGACAATTTTGACATGCAATATGAGTAGATTACTCAAACAATACAATAATCACTAACAGGTTTGCAAGATCATCTCCTTTTCATTAATGTTATTGTTAACAATATCATTTTTAGGCAATACTGATGCAATTATTTTTAATACAATAGGTCAGGTATTTCAGCTGAGCACAAAGATAGAATAAAATGCAGACAACATATTCCCTTGGTTCCTGAAACTGACTTATGACAATCTTAGGTACATGAATGCTACAAGAAAAAGAGATCTTAAGCACTATCATATGGATGATGCATTTGCTGAGGCATTAACTCAGTGAACTGAATGTGAGTGGTTTTGACTATGATCACACTGTAAGAGTTTAGGATTACAAGAGTGTAGATAAGCAAATTAGGGCTAAGAAATATCATACACAGGTGGAATAAATATGTATTTCTAATATGACAACAACTCCATTCATGAGTTTACCATGTTCATCTATTAAGAATTTTCTTTACAGCAGACTTGACATCCTTATTCCTCAGGCTGTAGATCAATGGGTTCAGCATGGGAACAACAGTAGTATAAAACACAGAGGACACTTTCCCTTGATCCATTGAACTCACGGATGATGGCTGTAAGTACATGAATGCAGCAGAGCCATAGAAGATGGCAACAGCAGAGATGTGGGAACTGCAGGTGCTGAAGGCTTTGGACCTGCCCTCAGTGGAGCGAATACGCAGGATGCTGACAATGATGAAGATGTAGGACATAAGGATGGTCAATGCAGGTGTCAGGATATTTAGTGCACTCAAGAAAAGAACCAAGAGTTCATTGATGTATATACTGGAGCATGATAGCTCCAAGAGAGGAAAAAGATCACAAAAATAATGGTTAATAACACTGATCTTGCAAAAATTTAATTTTAACATAAAGCCTGTGTGAACTGATGATCCAATAATACCCAAAGTGTAAACTCCCACTGTGAGCCAGAAGCAGAGATGATGAGACATGACAACATTGTAAAGTAAAGGGTTACAGATGGCAACATAGCGGTCATATGCCATTACAGCCAACATGTGACACTCTGCAATTGCAAAAACAAGGAAGCAGTAGAGCTGAGCCATGCATTCAGGGTAGGAGATGGTGTTCTTCTCTGTCACAAAGTTTACCAGCATTTTTGGGGTAATGACAGTGGAATGGCAGAGGTCAATGAAGGACAGACTGCTGAGGAAGAAGTACATGGGTGTGTGCAAGTGGGAGCTGAGCACAATTAGGATGATCATCCCCAGGTTTCCCAGCACTGTGACCAGGTAGATGCCAAGGAAGAGGAGGAACAGGGGCAGCTGCAGCTCTGGTTTGGTTGAGAATCCAGCCAAGATAAAGTCTCTTACCATTGAATGGTTTCCAGACTCCATTATCTTCTCATTATAATGTCCCAAGCTTCTAAGTTTAAAATATTAAAAATGAGTATTCTTTTCTGCATATCTGTATTCCCTCTCTCATTGTCTATGTATTTGTGTATATTCTCTCTCTCTCTCTCTCTCTCTCTCTCTCTCTCTCTCTCTCTCTCT
>JADRCD010207015.1:29311-47801 GCA_019843815.1 Montemys delectorum
TCTCTCTCTCTCTCTCTCTCTCTCTCTCTCTCTCTCTCTCTCTCTCTCTGTGTGTGTGTGTATATGTGTGTGTGTTTGTGTGTGTCTGTGTGTCTGTGTTTGAGAGATAGACAAAGAGATGGAACAAGAGAGAGACTTAAAGGACTCTGTGGAGACCATCGTCCCTCATCAAAGCAGACTATTTCTCCTGTTTCCTTGGGACAACAGATGACTGCATGATCAGAAGAAGAGAAATTGACATCTAGGACTTTAATACTGATCATAACCTTTTAGGACTAGTGAAATATCTGTCTTGTAAATTCAGCTTAAAATCAAAGGGTTATCAGTTTTATTTTTGATATTTTTTCTGCCTCTCAAATTCTTTGTAATATATGTTGTCATGCATGTTACTGTTTATAATGCATAGTAATTACATTTTATCAGACTTAAAATCAGTAAAAATTACAAATGTTTCCTTTCATTTCTGTAACTAGATTTATATTTCCTTACATAGTTCTGACTCTTACCAGCTGACCAAATGGCTGACTTAATACAGTTGTTTCCATATTGAAACAGCTGCACTGTGAGTCTCATATACTGTATATAATCCTGCTACCCTGCAAGGCAGAGCTTAATTCCCCCACAGATGATGTACTTATATATTGACAGCAGAGGAGTTGTGTTTTCTTGTTCTAACTTGTATAGTTCCTGGGGACAAATATATAATTTAGTTATATACTTCCTCACAGTGGTAAAGAAGGAATGGACCATGATGACCCCTGTTAACTGGATTTCATTCTTGGACTAGTAGAGTTCATAATACTACCCATATGATAATAGTTTTTGAAGACCAACACAAAATGCACATTTTCCTGGTCAGATTCTTTGAGCATGGAGTTTATATGTACATTCGAACATGCTATTGATGGTGGCTTGTGGATTACCAGAGCACTTGTACAATGCACTTGGAATTTTTTCAACCACTAATGATATGATGTAACATTTCAAAACAACCATTGCACATTAACCTTAAATTTGAAAAGTAAGCTTGTAGATTCTAAATTTCAGAAAAAAAAACCATAGTATTAACTTTCAAGCAACATCTGTACTACCACTTTCAAACCATAATGGGGTACTTTGAAAGGACATGGGATCCAGAAAACAAATCAATAACTATTGCTAGTTGAAGAACGTCTAAAATAATAGAGAGTAATTTGTCAACAGTAAAAATCCACACATCACAGGACATTGATATCTAAATATGCAACTTATTGGTCTAGTATTGGTCTCACTCCATTTGCCTTCAAAGTCTTAAGGTAAAATTAATGGCCTGAAGTAAAGGAGAGAAGTATGTTGCTTCTGAATCAAAAGGAGCAGCCCAAGTATCAGACACCCTTTCATTTCCATAAAATTTGCAATGGCATAGTGTTCTCTTTTTGTGTAACCATTTTCTTTTTTAGATACTTATCAAGGATGCAGTGCTGGGTGTATTAAGTCACCTTTAAGATCTCTTTCAACTCCAGTATTTTTTGACTTGATAATGCTAATGTCATTAGATTATATAGTTTAAGTTCAAATATTTTCTCACAATCTCATTTGCTCTACGACCACAGGGAAAGTGATTAGATTCTTCAATCCACCAAGAAAGTAGAAATTCAAATACCTGACATGTCAAAAATTAAATGAATTGGCACACAGTTTCTGGATCACAGTGTGAGCTTAATTGATGCCCATGTTGTTTACATTGAAATGTGTTGAGTTTCTCTCTGGGATTTTCTGTATGAGTCAGTCAGCAGCTTTTCTACCGCTCCACATCATAGTTCTGAATAGTAATTGGCATGTTACCTTGGAGGTAGCATGTGTTAAAAATCTGTTCAATAAAATTGTTCACAGAAACTTAATACAGAGCTAAAACAAATCCTTAAGAATGGGACACCGAGTTTATACTGATAGAGTTAAAAATGACTGAACAATAACAGGTTTGGCATGAGTCTGTACTGCTGAGTACATGGGGGAAGGAGCACTCTTTACCAGAGCGTGGTCTCTAGAATGAGCATGAGTACAGATGGATAAACAGCCACGCACATTTATGTGCACCAGGAGAGGTAGTGCAGCAGAAGACTATAAGATTTTAAGGTTCAATGATGGCAATTTATACTTACCCCTTTTTTTCCTCAGCAAGTTCAATGGTGGCGGTTTTTATTCTCAGTTTCACTGGATAGAAAATTGCATTTGATAATGTGAGAAAGAGATAGCTTCTAGGATCATTGAATCTCTGATCTTGATGTCTGATTAAGGTTTTGCCTCATTCATTTGTTCCTCTGTAAATGTTGGTTGATATGACACTTCCATATGTTAGAGATAATCACAGTCACATTCAAAACAAAAACCAATAATGACCTCTCAGCAGAATCCTATCCCATAGGTATTAACTGTGATGAAAACTCAATAATTATAAACCTCATTTTCCCTAATGAGTGTTCAGTGTTTAATGTTGTCTGAGGTTATTTGCTTTTCCTGTTAGATTCTGAATTACAGAAGAAGGATGTGAGCACTCTCACTGTTAGGGTTCTAGATATTTTAAGGCAGGGCATTTAAAAATTTAAAAATGTCAGGAAATTTTTAAAATATATATTTAAAGAATTATTTCATATAATGCCAAACATGAGTACAAGGAAAGCAGAAAACTAGAGAAGCCATGTGTCTTAATTTATCCCTGTTGACTTTACTAACTTAAGTGCATTGAAATATTATAATATATTCATAAAGAATGATTTAGAATATTTTAAATTGTGGACTGAATACAAGCATGTTTCATTTTGCATCCACATTAAAATAGTCAGACATTATTGAAGACATACAAGGAAGTTGTAACAAGACTAATAGTCAGAGATTAGGATAGTTTCTTTCTAAATCTAAAAATCAATATGATGGATACCATGACTATTTTGTTAGAGACTCTGTTTTCATACTAAATTATTTGTTAAAGTTACATTTAATATTCTAATTACTACTCACTAACATACAGTTCTGAGATAATAGTTACAATAAATTTTTGTAATTGAACTTACTTTGGAATTCTTAAATTATTAGATGTAGAATTTTAATATTCTTTATATGGATCTTTCATCTTTAATCTTTTAAAAATCTATCACTTAACTTTTAGAGAGAGAGAGAGAGGGAGAGAGAGAGAAAGTGACAGATAGAGAATATGGTTTTATAGGTAGGGAGGTGGGAAATGAATAGGTAGGGAGGAGTTCAAAAATGGAGAAAGGGATGATCAGAATATATTGTACAAAATATTTAAATTAAAATAATCTAATAAAAATATAAAACAAATAAAATCCCAGACTGCAGAGGACTTGTGACTGCCCTACTGTACGGGTCTTATGCTGACCGACACAGGCTGATAACCTCCCTTGTCTGTTTCAGTGTGCTGAGGACAGCTGGAAGTGTCCCTGGTGGCCAGGAAGGAACAGGGATCCAGCTATACCGCATCTAACATGAGCAGGATCTTTCACTGGTTTCCTTACTTGGAATAGTTGTTAAAAGAAAGCAAGAAAAATGTAAGACATATTATATAATGCCCACTGCATATAGACACAGCATCATTTCTATTTCCTAAAACCTAGAGGCCTAGGCAATGCATGGCAAGGAAGCACTTGTGTTTGTCAATGAAATGTTTACAAATGCTGGAAAAGGACGGAATCTTCTGGGTGGGAAGCATCATGAATAAAGACTAAGGTAAAGGCTGAGTCTAACATGACCTGGGCCCTCCTAAAAATGTTTTAATAGTTACTAAAATCCTGTATATTTTATTAGCACTTTGTGTTTCTTTTTTTTTTTCTTTTTTTTTTTTTTTGGTTTTTCGAGACAAGGTTTCTCTATGTAGCCCTGGCTGTCCTGGTACTCACTCTGTAGACCAGACTGGCCTCAAACTCAGAGGCGTGCATCTCTAAAGGCGTGTGCCACTACCACCCAGTTGTGTTTCATATTTTAATCATATTTGACAGTATTATTTTTCTTAGATGAAGTGCTAAATCGAAATGTTAAATTCTTAGTAACATCATTGGAAAATTGTAGCATGCAGTTTTAAAAATATCATCCACGCTAAACTGGCTATACACTGGCACCGGTCATCTCACCAACCCCCATGGGGAGCACCAATGGCAATCTTGTCCTAGTTCCTGTGGCCAGCTGCTGCCAAGCTGTTCTGACTTTCCAGGCTATCCACCCCTGTGATTACTCTGCAGAAAGCCAGCCACTGCCTGCTCAGATTCCTTTAGCTCCATAAAATGATAACACTAGAGGCTTGTAATATACCAGCCAGATTTATAACAGTAAATCTCCAACCCTCAAATGCTCAGACAAAGAATACAGAACTCAATTGATATTAATGCAAGCTGCACACCTAGATTGGGCAAATGTACCCTACACTGCTTATTGCCCATCTATGAAATCTTTAGCTGCTTGTGGTTTCTTCAGACCACATGGGTCAGCTCCATCTTCTTCTTTTGATTCTATCTTGTCTCTCTTTTCATCTCCATCTCATCTCTCTCTCCTTCTTCCTCTTTCCCCTCTCTAAATCTTTCAGCTCTGCTCTCTTCTTCCACCACCAAATCACAGGCTCTAGCCTTATCTGACCAATTAAGATTTCACCTGATCTCACCTGAGTACAGGCACCCCTCTGAGGGAGCAGAAAAAACAGACAGCAATCCACAACAGAGAAATATCTCAGTTATTCTCTGTAGATGATGCATGCAGAGGACCCATGTTTGGTTTCCAGCATGTATACCTGCAGGCTCACAACAGTAAGTAACTCCAGTTCCAGGAAATGTGATACCTTTGTTTGTTCTCAGATATGAGGCATACACATGAAGGATATGCAGCTAAATACACTTAGGCATAGAAAAGTAAATCTTTAAGGGATACTAAAAAAAGTTCTGGATGCAACTAAGTAACCTATAATCATTCAAATTTTGGAATATGAGAAAGAAACTATTAGATATTTACTCCTGATGTGCATTCTACCCTCCTTTTTTGTTTTAAATCTACAATTAACCTTTCTGAAACTCAGTTTGGCATGCTACTATCTAGATCCCTATAGCATATCAATATCTCTTGCATCTAAATTAGTCTATATGACTATGCACTCCTCAGAGAGATGTAGGTGAGCTCCATCATTCCTGTGTTGTACATATCAAGGTATGAGTCATTCATTTTTTTTCTTTCATAGATTTATGACTGACTGTCATGCACTGAAGACGAACCCCTTCACATAAAGAGCCATTATCTGAAACCAAAGCTAGACACTCCATATCACACAGTCAGTAAAGAATTAAAACATATTGATACCTCGTAGTATCCTTGGTATCACTATGGGTGAACTTTTGACTGAATGTATGTGTATGTGTGTCAAAATGATGGTAACTAACATTCCTTCTAGTGACAACTAATCATTCCTGATAATGCTAACTTCCTATGGAGAAACATTTCCTTGTAGAAAATAATGTACAGGTGTATCAGAGAAATAAAATATCCTGCACAACAATATTACACACCTTCATCACAGTGCTTCGTGATCAAATATATTTTTTCTGTAAAATTGTGGGTTTTTTGGTTCAACAAATATATATATATATCTTTCACTGAGGAAGATATGCTGGTTAAGTGTGTGCTCTACAGTTTTTGTCATCCGTCTCCTGTTTTTTCCCTCCAGGTGGAATGGAGCTACAATTTACATTAACTCAGCATGAAGTTACAAAACTACATTCTCTCTTTAAGTGGCAATATTCTGGGAACCATCTCACATGTAGCACAAAATTTTCACTCCACTGCTTATTGAGTTGTGCCATGGAAGCTTTCCACCTTGATTTCAGGAGAAATAAGGGGAAAGTGCCTGTTGAACGTTATGAGGGGAGCACAGGCAAGCTTGGAAGTTATGAACTGGTGAGCACAGGGTCTCTTCCCACAAAGGGGAGGATATGGCCACTAATCAAACTTGAGCTGGAGTGGTGAGACCTCCCAAGGGCTGACTGGGCATGCAGATATGTAGGTCATTGAAAGACAGACACAAGTACTACTGAAATACAAATCTCTGCAGATTTTGCCCATTCCAAGACTGGATACTCTGTGAAATTTTAAAAATTATTAATATTTTTGTAATATGAATAATTTTGCAATTGTACTTGATAATTCTTGTATATGTATTTGTAGCATACAACATGCATGTTTATGTGGATTGATATACATATAAGGTTTTGTTGGTGCTAAAATAAAAGTGTTAAGATGTAGAGAAATCATTAGTGTATGGAATCTTCTAGCTTTCAAAGAAGGGAGTAGTCGCTCTACTACAAAGAATTTTGTTCTCTGAGAGCTCTACCCAGTAGCCAGTGGAAACAGATGCAGAGGCCCACAGCCAAGCGTTAGAGGAGCTCAGGGAATCTTGTGGAAGAGTTGGGGAAAGAATTGAGAGACAGGAAGGGGGTAAGGATGCCCCAAGAAATCAATAAAGTCAAATAATCTGGACCGTTGGGGACTCCCAAAGACTGAACCACCAACCAAAGAGTAAGCATGGGCTGAACCTCCTCTCCACCCCTCACATATCTAGCAGCTGTGTGTTGTGGATTTGGTCCCCCAAGTTGCACAAAAATCAGCACGTTTGCATGTGAAATGCCAAGGGTTCATTCCCCTAGTTGGTTCTGATAGGTAAATGAAGTTGCATGTAGCCAGAGGTTGGGCAGGGAGACAGAGGCAGGATTTTAGGATTCCCAGGGAAGAGACTGAGGATAGAAAGGTGTTGGTTAAAATGGTGTCCTGTGGCTGCTCTGCCACAGGGCTAGGGCCGCTTGTGGAGCTAGGACTTAGGAAATTTGACTGCTCTTTCCCTATGCTTCCTCCGGCTTGGCATTGGGCTGTGAGAAGCCACAGGACCCCAGATCTAGGAGTGGGGAAGCAGTCAGGCTCTTGGGTCCCCAGGCCACAAAGAGGCCAGAGACAGCAGGTTCTAGTTCTTAGACAGGGCAGACACTGCTCGATGTCTCAGAAGAGCTGAGAACAAAGTAAGGGTCCATAGGACTGGCTCTGGCCCAGGCCAAAGGGAAACGATGGGGAGGAGAGCTCTGACTGGTTTCCCAAGGGAGGAGAGTGCTGGCTTGGCTTGGTGAAAACCATGGCTGGGAAGGAAAAGAGGCCTCACTGGGAAAGGAGATACTGTATGACATGCAAGTAAAGAAAATATCTAATAATAAAAAAAAAGAAGACAGAAAAAAAATGGAGATCTGTCTTGAGGCTACTGTAGTCATGTTCTCTACCTGTGGAGGGGCTTGGAGCTTGCCCTATGTGACTGATGGCCACAGAATTATGGAGAACTGAGGCCTCCTGCCGGGAGCCTAGTGTCTGGCAGCATGGCAAGTGCCTTCAGTTCCTTGCAGGAACACCTGCTGGGTCTCTGGAGTTTAAACCTACCTCAACCAGAAGACCAGAAGACGGGGCTGCCTTTCACGGTCCCACCGAGAGGAGGAAGGGAGAGATGCCTTGTAGGGAAAGGAGTACAGGCCAGGCCTGAGAGATACTGGACAGAGAACGTAGCCTTCATATAGGTGTCGGGGAAATTCAACATAAGAGGGCTACAGGTCTGGGTCCGGGGCAGCCAAGATGGAATATGGGTTTTAGTATGTAATTAGGAATGTTAGAAAGGAGGGTGTTAACCAGGTAGAGGTTTGGAAATGGCCCAGCCATTGAGCTATTTAAGGCATATTAAAATATAAAAAGACTGAGTGTGTGTTTTTCATTTGAAAAACCCAGAACATTGGGGCGGGTAGTGAGGAGTGCCTCCAAGCTGCCACCACTACCACCACCACCTGGATGATTTGAGCAAGAATACTTTTGGGTTCAGCAACAGGTGTGCAGCTTGCTTTTCATTCAGGTTCCCTAACAACTGGAGATGGGTCTGTCCCTAAGTCTGCGGCTTGCCTGCGCTGCTTTGTTTGGCCTCACTGGGACAGAAGTGACTTGATGTGCCAGAGTGGTGTGATACCCAGGTGGACCCTACTCCCACTGGTCATAGGAGAAGGGGAATGGGGGGACAGGAGAGGGCCTGTGTGAGGAGGGGACTGGATGGACAGGGGCTCAGTATGTAAAATGAATAAATAAATTAATGAAAAAAAAAGAGCTTTGTTGGTATATAGAGTGGGTATATAGAGTGACACGACAAAGATGTTTCCATCACACACTTGAATCCAGAAAGAGGTAGCATAGCTCTAAGCTTGCTAGAGGAGACAGCTGGATTACAGCTTCAAGGCGAACAGGTTGAAATGCTAGTTTTTGATAAGGAGGAATAAAGAGCCCAGTGCTCTGGACACAGAATAACACAGGGCAGGGAGAGCAGAGTGTTTCTTGGAGATGTCCATGCTTGCCTCTGTCATGAAATGTTTTTCAAATATACCTTTAGAATTTATTTAAAATTTTCATTAGCAACAATTATAGAAAGGAGATAGGAATTTTTTATAGTTGAAAAATTTAAAATTAAAATAAATTATTTTTATATTTTTTGAAACAATCATAGTATTCCCTTCCCTCAGATCCTTCCAGATCCCCTCTTTCTTCCCAACCATACAACTTTAAGACCTTTCTAAACAAAACAAAACAAAACAAAACAACAAAACAAAACACCAAACTGTAGCCAAATAAAAGCACAAAACAAAGCAAAGAATAAAACATAAACAAAAACAAAAAAATAAAATCAGTGGAATCCATTATATGTTATTCAACTCCTCTTGAACACTGGGTGTTTCTACGATATTGAGTTTATATACTACCTCTCAAATGCTCCTTGTCTTTAGCTGCCTCTTCCCGTATTCTCTAAGCCAACCCCATCTTTGCTCACCCTTCTCACTTGATCCTCCGTTTTAGCTCCCAACATTCATCTATATCTATCTGTTTCATTTCCTATCCTAATGAGATCCATCTTGTCTCTCTAGTTCCTTAATCTATACCTACCCTTTGTGGTTCCATGGATTGTAGCTTGGTTACTATTGACTTTACAGCTAATATCCGTACATAACTGAATAAACGCCATATTTGTCTTTCTGGGTGTGGGTTTACTTACTCAGGATGATTTTTTTCTAGTTCCATTCATTCTTCTGCAAATTTCATGATGCTATTTTTTTCTTAAATGGCTGAGTAACAGTCTATTGTATAAAAATGCAATATGTGAGTGTCCCCCTTACTCCAAATCCTTGTCAGCATGAGCTGTTAATTGTTTTGTTGATCTTAGCCATTCTGATGGTGTAAGATGAAATCTCAAAATAGCTTTCATTTGTACTTCCCTGCTTGTTGATTATTTCTTTAAGTGTTTCTCAGCCATTTGAATTTTCTCTACTGATAATTTCCTATTTATATTTGTATGCCATTTTTATTTGGATTATTTTTTGATAACTATTTCTTGAGTTTTTTTTTTTTAATCCAATTTTTTTTTTTTTTGGTTTTTCAAGAAAGGGTTCCCTGAATAGCTCCGGCTGTCCTAGAACTCACTCTGTAGATCAGGCTGGCCTCGAACTCAGAAATCCGCCTGCCTCTGCCTCCCAAGTGCTGGGACTAAAGGCGTGCGCCATCACCTCCCGGCTACTCTTTTATTTATTTATTTATTTATTTATTTATTTATTTATTTATTTATTTATTGAGTTCTTTATACATTTTGGATGTATATTGGTCAACTACTCCTGAACATAGGAGGTTTCTACTGTGCTAGGTTCCCATACTACTCTTCAAATGATCCTCACTTTCTCTTTCAGACGCGGAGTTGGTAAAAATCTTTTCCTGCCACCTTGTCTGATTGATGGTGTCCTTCACTTTTCAGTTTCATGAAACTTTTCAGTGTGGGTTAAAATGGGAATGTCCTGCTTCCGCTTAGGGCTGGGCTGCTGGATGAGGCAGGACATGGTAAATTTTGACTGCTTGTCCTCCACACCATTGCCGGACGGGCATCGGGCTATGTGAAGCCGTGGGACCCCACTCCAAGGGTGGGGAAGCACAGTCTGAGGTCCTGAGGACTGCTGGAGTTGGCTTGGCGGTCCTGGACCTGCACGGTGGCCAGATTCTCAGACTCTTGGGTACCCCAGACACTACTGGATACTGCGAAAGAGCTGAGAACGGAGTGGGGGCCTGCAGGCTGGATCTAGCCCGGGACCAAAGGGAGAAGGATGGGAGGAGGGCTCCAGCTGGGTCTTGAGGGGAGGAGAGAGTCCTTGGCTTGCTTGGGTGGGTGGCTTGGCTTGGTGGAGTCCATAGCTGGGAGCGCAGAGAGACCTCTTGCAGGAGATTAGACATGGCTCTTCAGAGGAAGACCTGATCCATTGTTCCCCACGCTGGGTCCTGATGAGAAGAGACAGTCCATGGTTTTAAAGCATTTATTGTTATGGCAGAGAGTTGTGATGAATGAAACCATACCCCACTTTCTCAGGGCGGGCCTGAGGTTAAATACCTTTTTTGCAAGGAGGAGTGTCTGGGAAGGGGAGCTTAATTGGCTAAGTCCTTCAGACCTTTATAGGCGCCTCATTAAAATGGAGATCTGTTTTGAGGCTACGTGATCTGTGGTCATGTCCTCTATCTGTGGGGCTTGGGGTGTTGCCCTTATGCGACCAGAGACCTATGGAGTGGAGAGCTATGGCCTCTTGTCCCGAGCCTGGTGTCTAGGAGCGTGGTAAAACCACCTACTGTTCCTTGCAGGCTAGGGCCATCTGCTGGGTCATCTGGGTTTTAAATCTAGCTCAACCAGAAGCCAGGCTGCCTCTCATGGCCCCACATTTCAGTTTCATTTATTAATTGTTGATTTTAGCACATGTGCTAATGGGTTTTGTTCAGAAAGTCTTCCAGTGCCAGAGTTCAAAGCTATCTCTTACTTTCTCTTATATTATGTTCAGTGTATTTGGTTTTATGTTGAGGTCTTTGGTCATTTGGAGTTGAGGTTTGTGCAGGATGTGTGGCTCTTTTTGGATTCTTCTACATGTAGCCTTCCAATTGAACCAGTGCAATTTGTTGAAGATGCTGTTTTTTTTTTTTTCTTCCAGAGTGTATTTCTGGCTTCTTTATTAAAAAACAGATGTTTATACATGTGTGGACTTACGTCTGGGTCTTCAACTCCATTCCATTGATCAATTTGTCTATCTTGGCTGAATACCATGCTGTTTTTATTATTAAAGTATAACTTGAAGTCAGGGACGGCGATACCTCGAACAGTTCTTTTTATTATTCAGGGTAATAGCTATCCAGGTTTTAGCTATCCTCTGTGTGTGTGTGTGTGTGTGTGTGTGTGTGTGTGTGTCCGCGCATGCGCACATATTTGTGTGTGTTACTGACGTTGTTGTTTGACAGTTCCATACAGATATAAAAATTGCAGCCCTTACCCTTTCTAATCCCCCTCTCTGTATTATTGTCCTACTGCCTACCTTCTTCCCACATTCAGTTTTTTGCTGATTCTTCTCTCTCTGACCCCCTCCCTCTCTTCCCCTCCCTCTCTCACCCCCTCCCTCTCTTCCCCTCCCTCTCTCACCCCCTCCCTCTATTCCTCTCCCTCTCTCACCCCCTCCCTCTCTTACCCCCTCCCTCTCTCACCCCCTCCCTCTCTTACCCCCTCCCTCTCTCACTCTTCTCTCTTTCTTTCCCTGTGTGTGTGTATGTGTAAGACTCATTGAATTTAATGGATCATTTATACGACTATGAGTTTAGAACTACTCCAGAGACTGGAGGGCTCCTCAGTAGGCATACAACCAAAGTCAATGATTGGTTTTCCCTATTATCCCTCAGTGTACAATAGTCTAGTATGGAGAGATAAGGCGGCATAATATTCTCCCTCGCGGCTCTGTTTCATGATCCATTGTTGACTTTTTTTTTTTTACCTATAATTTTATTGATTCTTTGTGAGTTTCACATCATGCATCCTAGTCACATACATTTCCAGGTACCTTCATATCCACCCTCTGCTCCTGCAACCTAACCCCCACCACAAATTTAAAAAAAAATGTGTGAACAAACAAAATAAAAACAAAACAAAACCAAAAGCATAGAAAACATCTCATTGTGGAAGTTGTGTAGTATGTCATAGTGTGTTCTACAGTATACCTCTCTGTCCACACATTGTCACTTGAGAATGTTCCAAGTCTGTGGTTTCTGTGACACCATCAATATTGGCTCCTCACCCCAGGACTCCTTGTGGTTGACTGCTGATAGGTCTAATCTTGCATAGGCCCACTGAAGGCAGTCACAGGTGCTATAAGACCATGCCATCATTATCTGTGCCATACCCAGGAGAAGGAATTGTACAGTCCTCCTCCATGTCTCTTGGCTTTTACATCCATACTACTACCCCATTTACCACAGGCTCAGAGGAGGTTGCTAAACTTGTCTTATCTAGGGCTGAAGGCTCAACCCTTACTTAGTATTGTCACCTTGAACAATCACATGTTGTTGTTTTCAATATTGGCTATTGCAAAGAAAAACTTTGATTAAGACTAGGAATAACATTTGCCTTTGAATATAAATGTAAATATTTCAAAAGTTGCTTTGAGCCATGAGAGCTTAGCTAAACAGCAGCAATTAGTTTGCCCTTCAGGTCTAAGAACTCCTCACTTAAACTCATTAACCGGCCTATGGTGTGAGCCATGATATTGCCCTTGTGACATAAACCCCAAGTCTAGCTAGAAAGTAGTTAATTGTCCCTATAAGAGTTGTGCCACTAGTCACCAGTGGGGAAATCTTGTCTGGTTCTTTGTTATGTTAGACTCTAGTGTTCACAGATGGGTAATGTTGTTCTTGCCCCCTAACCCCAAACCCCAGCCAAATAGCCTTTATATCATTTTCTGGCATTTTTAAAGCTAGCCAGCATGCAAGGAGTATCCAAATCAGTACCATATTGACCTTTCTACACCTTGCAGCAAAAATATGTGCTTTCTTTAATAATCAGTTGTTATTAACTAATTGTGTTGGCAAGAAGAATGACAAGTCTGTCTTATTTTGGGATAAACCAGGGCCTCCATGATAAAAAAATTCATAAAGATAAATTTCCTATCTCCCCTTAGCTTTTTTGTTAAGTAACTATAAATTTCAGGTGCACCCTTATCCAGACATTCAAGAAGTCTCTCTTCTAGTTCTCCCCTTTCTAAAACACACACATACACACACACACATACACACACACACACACACACACACACACACACACACACACAAATTGGTTTAAAAATAGTGAGCTTCTGTGGTGTTTTGAATAAGAAATATTGCCCATTGGTGCTTGTATCTGAACACTTGGTCATCACTCCTTGGCACTATTTGTACAGATTTTGGAACATTTACGAAGTAGATCCTTGCTGGAAGAAGGAATTACATCAAAATGAGTTAGCTTTTAGAGCTTACAGCCTTGCTCCGGTTACAGTTCACTCTCTTTGTGCTTCATGTTTGTAGCTGAAGATATGGATTTTTAGATTCTTGACATTCTCATAGTGCTTCTGCTTGCCGCCATGCTTTCTGTGACAACGGACTCTTGCTACTTCGGTACCCCAAGCCAACCAATGCAAACACTTTCTTTCTTCCAGAAGTTGCTTATTGAATGTTGTTTGTTTGTTTGTTTATTATACAACAACAGAATGTAATCAATACAAAGCCTATTTGCTTTTTCATAATCCTCAAGCTTTGACTAACCCTCCCTAGCTACCTCTTATCTTCCTCATCTTCCTGCTCAGAAATTTCACTCCCAAGTCCACTCTCTATTTTCACATTTTGTAATGTCTTTCATTGTTTAAGCCATCTCTTACCAAATGGCCTTTATCTAATTTATTTATTTATTCAAGTTTTCTGGGTTATTATTTGAAGCTGGCATGTACATATGAAAAAACATATAATATTTGCCTTTCTGAACCTGGGTGACCTTACTCTCTCTATTTTTTTTTTAAAACTTTCATTCATTTATGCAAAAATTTAATTTGTCTGTAGAGAGAAATTAAATGCCATTGTGTATACTTTTACAACATTTCGACTCTCAGTTAATCAGCTAGTAGGCATCGAAGTTGATTCCATTTACTATTTTAATACCATCAGTGGGCATGGTTTAACAAGTATTTGGAGTAGGACAAAGAATCCTCTAGGTATATATCCTGGTGATCTTATCAAAGAGAATCTACAAATTCAGTAAACCCTAGTAAAAAGTTTGGGGTCATTCTTGGCAGACATAGAAAAAAAGAGTCTTAAAATTTATATGGAATCACAGATGGTCCAGGACAGGGCAAATAATTCTAATGAAAATATTACTGCAGTTTAAGTATTACAACACCAATTTCAAGTTATAGTATACCATCATAGCAATATGTATATATACAGAGTGTGCTAGTTGAAAAAAAAAAACCCTGAAAAAACAGACATGTAAGTTAATTATAGGATCCAGATATAAGTCCACAGCAGTACACCCATTTGAATTTTGACAAAAATATCAAAGATACAAATTAGAGAAAAGACAATATTTTCAATTAATGGTCCTGGGAAAACTGGATATTAATATAGGGAAGGATGAAACTATATCCATATGCAATCCCTATATAAAACTTTACTCTAAATGGATCACTAGATACTTTGAAAGTACTAAAGGAAAAAATAGGGAAAAACATTTCAACATATGGGCCCAAGGAAAGGTTTCAGAATTAGTAGCATAAAAAATAAAGCCAATAGTTGACAGATAAGATCCCATGAAATTACTTCCCATGGAAGTTTCTGTACATCATAGGAAACTATAATTACATTGAACCCTTGCCAACAGAAGGGGAGGACATCTTTTTGGGCGGTACTTATGAAAGAGGATTATAATCTAGATTATATAAATAGCTAAAATAAAAATCAGCCTGAAGACAAATAAACAAATTAGAATAGTGTATAGGACTGAACCAAAAGATATCAAGGGTGAAAATCAGTGTTCAGCATCCAAGGCCATTAGGAAAGCAATGATTAAAAATTACTTAGAGATTTCATCTTTACTCAGTCAAAAATCCACAAGGTTTAGGAGAACAATTGACAACAAAACTTGACTAAGGTGAACAGAAAGAACTTTTGCATACTGGTGCTGGGACTGCAAATTGTTTCAACCACTATTTAAATCAGTATGGAGGGTCTTTAAGAAGCATGGTATTGAGCCACCATGTGAGCCAGTTACACTATTCCTAGGCTCATGCCCAATCTGTATCCTAGGAATGGTAGAACTGATTTGCTTTTGAGGTGTTGCCTCTGGTAGGTCTATCATGCTCCAATGGATGGCTCCATATGCATCCATATATATTTAAAGCACAAATTTATCTCAATGGGTAAAAGAAAAATTTAAAAATATCCATATTGTTTGGGAGAGGTGATGGGGGTAGAAGGTATGCCCTGGAGGATTCAAGAGGAGGAGTAGGAATTGAATATCATCAAAATATATTGTTTGCATTTACAAATTTTTCAAAGACTTAATAAAAATATTTTCATTAAAATGAAATGAGAATAAATACTATTGAGGATATAAAGAAAGAGAAATATTTATTCACTATTGATTGGAATATAATGTGGTTCAGTTAATATGGAAATCAATGTGACTGATCTTATATAGGTAGAAATAGACATGGCATTTGATCTGCCTATGTCTGGATAGGAATTCTTGACATATACATTGGATATTTAAAGTTTATTATTTTAACTTTCACATTAAATATTATGAAGTTAAGATTTCTATTTAATTTATCCTTTATTAGTTTTATATATGTATGCAATGCATTCTGATCACTTTTATCCATACTTTACTCTCCTCTCTTAAATACCCACTAACCCCACCTTTCTGTACTTCCTACAAGTCACCTTTCCTTCATCATACCATTTTGTTTTGTTTTGTGACAAACTGAGTTTAACACAATTCATCTAGTAAACCCTGAGTGGGAATTATCCTTAATGAAACTTTTCAAAGCTCCGAAGCTTTCAGGAATCAGAAACAACACAATCATCACGTATGACCTAGAAGTAGCTCTAGATAATAAGAAAACGATTTCTTTGGAAATGCTTTAAGAGCATACAGGGAAGATTCTGCAGTTGCTACTATCAGTAGGGCATCATAAGGGACTTGATGTACTTTTCTACTTTTGGAGGCCACTTGGAGCTACTGAGATAGCCTGATATGAAGAGGTACCTTTCAGCAGTACAATCTCAGTTTTATGATTGCAGTTTCAAGGGAAGCAATGGGAATTTAACTGGGTAAGGGAAATAATGGGAATTTATTTTTTGGAAGTCTCCTTCTCTGTCCCTAATTTACTCTTTTCTTTGGAGGATAGGTAGTCTTTTTTTTTTATAGGTAGTCTTTTTAAAATATGAGGGTATTTAATAATTCTGACTAATATGTTATTATTCAGAAAATAAGTTTTACAAGTTTTGCTTTCTAGATCTGAATATATATTATATATTTATACAATAATAAGATAATGCACCTCTGAATCTGCCATAGTCAGTCATGTGCTGAGTCATATCATCAAATATTAGAAATATTTAAACATAAGAATTCTTGTTCTTACTTTCAGTTGCTTTAGAGGCTTGTGTATACTAGGTTCATTCCTGTTTAGCAAAGTATTTTTCATCCTCTCTAGTTCTTTTTTTTGGGTAGGAGCTATGTTACCACTCAAGATATCACTCTGTGTTCTTTAATATTGTTCTACACATTAGAGAAAAACCTAGTAATTATATTTTGTATAGCTTACTTTTCAATAAAATTATTGCTTTGAATATCACAATGTCTGAAATCCTTAGAAATATATTTCATTGAAAAGACTAATTTCATTTTCTCTCTAGTGACTTTCTAGGCAGAAACAGCCTGGAGGCACAGGCCTCAGAAGTGGCAGGGAAACTGGGACAGGATCCTTTCTACCTTAGTCTACACTTAAGAGGGATGGCGGATCCACAGCCTTCTCTGCACCTTTTCTACAAGCAGAGAGCCTGTCTCCAAGGTGTGCTCTGACCCCAGGACTCAGGAGGGACAACTGAACCACAACCCTCTGTACATGGGTCTTACCAGAGGAGAGCTGATCTCCCAGAAGTGCTGACACAGGCTTACAGACCCACAGGAGGAACAAGCTCCAGCCAGAGACAGCAAGAATATCTAACACCAGAGATCAACAGATGATGAAAGGCAAGTGCAAGAATCTTACCAACCGAAAGTAAGACTACATGGCCTCATCAGAGCCTAGTACTCCCACTACAGCAAGTCCTGGATATCCCAAAACAGAAGAAAAGCAAGATTTGGATCTAAAATCACATCTCAAGTTGGTGATAAAGGAATTTAAGAAGGACACGAATAACTCTCTTAAAGAAATACAGGAGAATACAGGTAAACAGGTTCAAGCCCTTAAGGAGGAAACACAAAAATCCCTTAAAGAATTACAGGAGAATACGAATAAACAAGTAGAAGCCTTTAAAGATGAAACACAAAAATTCCTTAAAGAATTACAGGAAAGCACAACCAAACAGGCGAAGGAACTGAACAAAACCATCCAGGACCTAAAAATGGAGGTAGAAACAGTTAGGAAATGACAAAGTCAGACAACTCTGGAGATAGAAATCCTAGGAAAGAAGTCAGGAACCATACATGCAAGCATCACCAACATAATACAAGAGATAGAAGAGAGAATCTCAGGTGCAGAAGATACCATAGAAAACATTGACACAAGAGTCAAAGAAAACACAAAATGCAAAAGGTTCCTAACTGAAAACATCCAGGAAATCCAGGACACAATGAGAAGATCAAACCTAAGGATAATAGGTATAAAAGAGAGTGAAGTCTTCCAACTTAAAGGACCAGTAAATATCTTTAACAAAATTATAGAAAACTTCTCTTACCTAAAGAAAGAGATGCCCATGAACATACAAGAAGCCTATAGAACTCCAAAGAGACTGGACCAGAAAAGAGATTCCTTCTGACACATAATAGTCAAAATACAAAATGCACACACACAAAAAGAAAGATATTAAAATCAGTGAGGGAAAAAGGTCAAGTAACAGATAAAGGCAGACCTATCAGAATTAAAACAGACTTCTCCCCAGAGACTATGAAAGATCCTGGGTTGATATCATACAGACCCTAAGAGAACACAAATGCCAGCCTAGGCTACTATACCCAGCAAAACTCTCAATTAACATAGATGGAGAAATGAAAGTATTCCATGACAAAACCAAATTCACACAATATATTTCCACAAATCCATCCCTTCAAAGGATAATAAATGGAAAACTCCAACACAAGGATGGAAACTACATCCTAGAAAAAGCCAGGTGGTGGTGGCACACACCTTTAATCCCAGCACTTCGGAGGCATAGGCAGGTGGATTTCTGAGTTCAAGGCCAGCCTAGTCTACAGAGTGAGTTCCAGGACAGCCAGGGCTATACAGAGAAACCTTGTCTTGAAAAACAAACAAACAAACAAACAAACAAACAAAAAAACCAAAAAAAAAAAAAAAAAAAA
>JADRCD010207016.1:3969-49762 GCA_019843815.1 Montemys delectorum
AAAAAAAAAACAATAAAAAAAAAAGTCATGCAATGTGGTACTATCAGAATCCAGCTCTCCTACTACAGCAAGCCCGGATATCCTAACACACCTGAAGAGCAAGACTATGGTTTTAAATCTCATCTAGTGAAGATGACCAAGGCCTTAAAGAAGAAATCAATAAATACAAGAAATACAAGAAAATACTGTCAAACAGGTAGAAACCTTTAAAGAGGAGACAAATCAATCCCTTAAAGAAATAAAGAAAAATACAATCAAACAGGTGAGGGAAATGAATAAAACTGTTAAATAGTAATAAGACCTAAAAATGAAAATATAAGCAATAAAGACAACACAAATGAAGGCAATCCTGGAGATGGAATACCTAGGAAAGAGGACAGGAACAATTGATGCAAGATCACCAACAGAATACAACAGAAAGAAGAATCTCAGGCATAGGAGATACAATAGAAGAAATTGATACATCAGTCAAAAATATCAAATCTAAAATTTTATAACTCAAAACACCCAGGAAATATAGGACAGTATAAAAAGATCAAACCTAAGAATAATAGGAATAAGAGCAGGAGAGTCCTAGTTCAAATACCTAGAAAATATTTTCCACAAAATTATAGAAGAAAACTTCCTTAATGTAAGAACTGAATAAACAGAGACATCTCAGAAAAATACCCAGAGGTCAGGAATTTCCATAGAGCTTAATGAGATAAGCTCAGGAACTTTGGGAAGGTGGTGGAACTCTCTGGAAGGGAGAGGTTAATTAACATTCCTCAGACCACAGGGTGAGAACCAACCTGCAGGTGGGGACACATTCCTTAGGGTAGACCTATGTCCACCTTCAGACAAGGGAAGTCCTTGCCAACTCATTCCTGAAGACCAATCAGTTTAAAAAGTCACACTGTTTTGTTAATCACATTGTGTCTAATGGCTGCTGCCCAGAAAATTGTACAAAAGCTCACTGAACAAGTTGTGTGTGGTTGCCACCTCTCCTTAGGGTCTGGAACGGCCCCAGTGCACTGGAACATTAAAAATCCTCTTGCTTTTTGCATCGATCAGGCTCCACATGATTCACTTGGGGCTTTTCTGGTAAGCTAAGGCTCAACAGGGTCTTACATTAACCTAAAGAAAGAGATGGATATAATGTAAAAGAAGGTTACAGAACATGAAATAGATTGGACCAGTAAAGAAAATCCTCCTGCTACATAGTAATCAAAACACTTAATGTACAGAACAAAGAAATAATATTAAAAGATACAAAAGGAAAAGGCCAACTAATATATAATGGTAGACCTACCAGAATTATACTTGACTTCTCAGCAGAGACTTCAAAAGCCAGATAGACCTAAACAGATGCCTTGTAGACCTTAAGAGACCACAGATGTCAATCCAGACTACTATATCCAGCAAAACATTGAGTCATCATAGATGGAGAAACCAAATTTAAACCGTACCTTTCTATTAATTCAGCCCTATATAAGATACTAGAAGGAAAACTCCAACATCAAGAGGATAACTACACTGAAAAAAAAAATGCAAGAAATGAATCATCTTACAGCAAAACTAAAGAGAAGAAACACACACACACACACACACACACACACACACAGTACCACCACTAACATCAAAATAATAGGAATAAACAATCATTGATCATTAATAACTCTCAATATCGATAGAATCAATTCACCAATAAAAAGGCAGGCTAAAAGAGTGGATGCTTAAATGGGATCCACCATTCTGCTGAACACAAGAAACATATTTCAGCAACAAATTTAGACACTACATCAGAGTAAAGGACTGGGAAAGGGTTTTCCATGCAATAGGAACCAGGAAACCAGCTGGAATAGCCATTCTATTATCTCATAAAGTAGACTTTCAATAAAAAATAATCAAAAGAAATGAGGAAGGACACTTCACACTCATCAAAGGAAAAATCCACCAAGATGATACTCTGAACATCTATGCCCCAAGTATAAGGGCAACTACATTTGTAAAACAAACATTACTAAACTTTAAATCACACATCAAACACTACACAGTGGTAGTGGAGGACGTAAAACACCCCACTTTCGCCAATGACCAGATTATCAAAACAGAAATTAGACAGAGAAATAATGAAACTAATAAATGTTATGAGACTAATAGAACTAACAGATATCTACAGAGCCTTTCATTAAATACAAAAGAATATACATTCTTCTCAACACCTCATGGAATGTTCTCTGAACTTGCCCATATAGTCAGTCACTAAGCAAGCCATTAACAGATACAAACAAGAAGGTTGAAATAACCCCTTGCATATTATCAGATCATTGTAGATCAAAGCTGGACTTCAACAGCAACAGAAGCAAGGAAAAGCTCACTTACTCAAGGAAACAACTGAACAAGTCTCTATTCAATGATCACTTGATCAGGGAAGAAATAAAAAAAAAGAAATTAAAAACTTTCTAAAATTCAATGAAAATGAAGGCACAACATACCCAAACTTATGGGACACAATGAAAGCAGTGCTAATGGAACGTTCTTAGGAGAAAGTGCCTTCATAATGAAACTGAAAAGACTTTATACTAGCAACTTAATAACACACCTGAAAGCTCTAAAACAAAAAGAAGCAAATATACCTAAGAGGAGTAGACAGTGGGAAATAGTCAAACTCCAGGCTGAAATCAATCAATTAGAAACAAAGAGAACACAAAGAATTAACAAAATCAAGAGCTGGCTCTTTGAGTAAATCAACAAGATAGACAAGCAATTAGCCAAATCAACTAAAAGGCAGAGAGACAATATCCAGATTAACAAAATAAGAAATTAAAATGGAGACATAACAACAGAAATTGAGGAAATTCAAAAATTATTAAACCTTACTTCAAAAACCTGTACACCACAAAATCAGAAAACCTAAATTAATTGGATGATTTTCTAGAGAGATACCATTTACTAAAGTTAAATCAACATCAGGTAAACTATCTAAATGGTCCTATAACACTTAAAGAAATAGAAGCAGTCATTAAAATCTTCCAACCAAAATACAAAACAAAATAAAAAATCAAAACAAACAAAACCAAAAACCAAGAGCCAGATGGTTTTAGCACTGAATTCTACCAATATTTCAAAGAAGAGTTAATACCAATACTCTTCAAACTATTCAACAAAATAGAAACAGAAGGAATACTGCCAAACTCATTCGATGAGGCCACAGTCAGCCTGATACCTAAACCACAAAAAGACTCAATAACAAAAGAGAACTTCAGATAAATTTCTCTTATGAACATCAATGTAAAAATACTCAATAAAACATTTGCAAACCGAATCCAAGAACACATCAAAAAACATTCACTTGGGCTTTACCCAAGGATGCAAAGATGATTTATGACATAAAAATCCATCAAGGTAGTCTACCATAAAAACAAACTGAAAGAAAAGAAAATCATATGATCATCTCCTTAAATACTGAAAAAGCCTTTGACAAAATCCAAAACCCCTTCATGTTAAAAGTCTTAGAGAGATCAGGGATACAAGGCATATACCTAAACATAACAAAAGCAATATACAGCAATCCAGTAAACCAACATAAAATTAAATGGATAGAAACTTAAAGTAGTTCCACTAAAGTCAGTGGCAAGACAAGGCTGCCAACTCTCTATTCATTATAGTACTTGAAGTTCTACCTAGAGGAGGAGTTTGAACAACGGTTCAAAGGGATTCAAATTGGAAAGGAAGAAATCAAATATCACTATTTATGGATCATAATAGTATACATAAACACCCCCCAAATTCTACCAGAGAACTCCAAGAACTGATAAACACTGTCAGCAAAGTGGCTGGATGCAAAATTAAATCAAAGAAATCAGTTGCTGTCTGTGGCCTGAATTACTACCTGACCCTCCCTGCCCTTGGAGGTTGGAGGTGAGGTGGCACAGAGTCAATGACACAGACTCAGGGAGCAGGTGAGAAATGCCACAGCAAGCTCATTTACAACACTGTTGTAAGCTCCTTTAATACCCTCTACCTATACTGTATTGGTTCCAAGAAAGCATCTCTTCTAAACAGTTCCTGATTGGCTGATATTGTCTGTGCCAGCAATCTTTGGTTTGTCAAGCAGTCCTCAATTAGGTCCTCCTTCAGGAGATGCCTTTGTGCCTGAGAGAACACAGTCATTCCTCCTACAATCAACAGCACTCATTTATACAAATAATAAATGGGCTATGAAAGAAATTAGGGAAACAACACAATTCACTATAGCCACAAGTAGTATAAAATACCTTGCTGTGTTCTAACCAAGCAATTGAAAGATCTGTATGACAGGAACTTCATGTTCCTGGAGAAAGAAATTGAAGAATATATCAGAATATGGAAAGATCTCCCATGCTCATGGATGGATAGGAGTAACAGTGAAAATGGCCATCTTACCAAATGAATATACAGACTTAATTCAATTCCCATCAAAATTCCAATACAACTTTTTACAGACCTTGAAAGAGCAATTCTCAACTTCATACAGAAAAACAAACAAATAACAACAACAACAACAAAAACAGGCTATCCAAAACAATCCTGAACCATAAAGGAATTTTGGGAGGAATCACTATCCCTGACCTCAAACTGTACTACAGAACAATAGTAATAAAAACTGCATGGTATTGGTACAAAAATAGAAAGGTTGATCAACTGAATCAAATTGAAGACCCAGAAGTTTACCCAAACACAAATGGACATTTGATTTTTAACAAAGAAGCCAAAACCATACAATGGAAAAAAGAAAGAATCTCAACAAATGGTAGTGGTCTAGCTGGATGTCTGTATGGAGAAGAATGCAAATAGATCCATATTTATTACCCTGCACAAAACTCAAGTCCAAGTGGATCAAGGACCTCAACATAAAACCAGATGCACTAAATCTAATAGAAGAGAAAGTGGATAACAGTCTTGAATGTATAGGTACAGGAGACAGTTTCCTGAACAATACAGCAATGGTTCAGTCTTTAAAATCAATAATTGATAAATAGAACCTCATGAAACTGAAAAGCTTCTGTAAGACAAAGGACACTTTCAATAGGACAAAATGTCAGCTTACAAATTGGGAAAAGATCTACACTAACCCTATTTCTGACAAAAGGCTAATATCCAAAATATATAAAGAACTCAAGAAGTTAGGCACCAAAACCCAAATAATCCAATTTTAAAAATGGAGTAAAGAGATAAACAGAGAATTCTCAACAGAGGAATCTTAATTGTCTGAGAAGAACTAAGGATATATTCAACATCCTTAGTCATCAGAGAAGTGAAAGTCAAAGTGACCCCAAGATTTGATCATATACCAATCCGAAAACTCAAGCGACAGCAGATGCTACCAAGAATGTGGAACAAGGGAAACACTCCTCCATTGCTGATAGGAGTGCAAACTTGTACAACCATTCTGAAAATAAATCTGGCA
The DNA here is from genome assembly GCA_019843815.1 of Montemys delectorum. Taxonomy (NCBI): domain Eukaryota; kingdom Metazoa; phylum Chordata; class Mammalia; order Rodentia; family Muridae; genus Montemys; species Montemys delectorum. The sequence goes on from JADRCD010207016.1 coordinate 9,401, forward strand.
GTTTCTTAGAAAATTGGAAACAGTTCTACTTGAAGACCCAGATAGACCATTCTTGCGCATATACCCAAAAGATGTATCAAACCCTATACTCAAAAGATGTATCACACCTCAAGGACACATGTTCCACTATGTTCATAGTAGCTTTATTTGTAATATGCAGAAACTTGAAACAACCCAGATGTCTCTCAACTGAAGAGTGGATACAGAAAATATGGGTCATTTATACAAGAGAATGCTATTCAGCTATTAAGACCAAGGACATCATGAATTTTGCAGGCAAATGGATGAAACTAAAAAATATCATTCTGAGAGAGGTACCCTAGACCCAAAGGACATGAATGACATGTATTGATTGACAAGTGGATACTAACCATAAAGTACAGGATACCCTCAGACACACTCACAGACCCAAAGATGCTAAACAAGATGGAAGGCCCAAGTGAGGGTGGTTGAATCTCACTTAGAAATGGGATTAAACAGCTCATAAGAAGAGAATGGAAGGAGGGAACTGGGTGGGATCACAGTTGGGGAGGGTGTAGGGAAGGGGATGAGGGGATCAAGATTAGGTGTGGGGAGAGACAGAAGAGAGGATCAGAGGCCAGAAGAATGAATGGAAATCTGTAGCTAGCAGGGGTGGGGGATGGAGGACATTTCTAGGATGTGTGAGCAACCTGGGATGGTGGATGCTCCCAGGAGTCAATGCAGGTGACCTTAGCTTGGGCACATAGCAGTGAAAATATGGAACCTAAAGAGTAGCCAGGTATGATCTCCAGTAGAGGGATAAGACACCAACCCACCCACAAAATTTTTGACCCAAAATTTGTCCTGTCTAAAGGAAATGTAGGGACAAAGATGGAGTAGAGACTTAGGGAATGACTAACCAATAACTGGTCCAACTTGAGACCCATCACAGGGACAAGCACCAATTCCTGACACTATTAATGATTCTCTGTTATGCTTGCAGACAGGATCCTAGGATAACTGTCCTCTGAGAAGCTCCACCCAGAAGTCAATGGAAGCAAATCCATGGACCCACAACCAAACATTGGGTGGAGCTCCTAGAATTTTGTGGAAGAGTTTAGAGAAGGATTGGAGGGAATAGAAGGCAATAGTGACTCCACAAGAAGAGCAACACAATCAACTAACCTGGACCTTTGGGGGTTCCCAGAGACTGGACCACCAACCAAAGAATAAGTATGGGCTGGATCTAGACCCACTGCACATACATAGCATATGTGCAGCTTGCCCTCCATGTGGGTGACCCTATAACTGGAGCAGGGGCTGTCCCTGAATCTGTTGGTTGTCTTTGTAATCCATTTTCCTAACTGAGCTACCTTATCTGGTCTCAGTGGGAGAGGATACACCTAACTTTACAGAGACTAGATACACCAGGGTTGGGGGATACCCAGGGGACTCCAAACCTCTCAGAGGAGAAGCAGAGGTGAGATTTGAAGAACCATAGGAGGGTGGGTTGCAGAGGGGCAGCCATTGGGATGTAAAATGAATAAATACATACATGGAAAAATATGTTAAGTATAATTGAGAAAAGGAAGAATGAGGGATTGGGAAGATAATTCAGTTAGTAAGTATTTATCACATAAGCATTGTTAGCATCATCGAAAGCCTGCTTCTATGTATGGGCGGGTCCACAGACCTGTTGCCAGGGCAACATCCACCATATTCCCAATATCCCTAGGGCTCACCTCCCACCTTTACTTGGGCCATACGTCACAACCCATATATATATACAGGGAACATTCCTCCATTTTCTCTCTCTTACTCCTCTCTTTCCGAGTCACTTCCCCCTCTCACCCTCTCAATTAAACCTCTTACTCATGGAACTGTTTGGGCCTAGCATGTGATACTTTCTGACACGAACGCCTCTCCAAACACATCAAGCATGGAGACCTAAGTTCAACTCCTGTTACCTGTGAGAAAACCAGGTGTGGTTTTCCTGTGATCCTCTCATCGAAGAGGCAAGATTTATTCCTGAGACTCACTGGCCAGGCAGTCTAGCCAAACTGTAATAACCCACTTTCAAAAACAGAGAACAATGCTTGAGATTGACCTCAGGCTGACAAGCACTCATACACAACACACATTTAGATATGCAGGGGGATGTTGCTAGAGAGAACTCTCAGTGGCCCACAAAGGCATTATTTCCAGCTATGTGAATCTACTAAGTAGGCCTGTGGCCATGAAAGTCTCCTGGATAGGTAGAAAGGGACAGGGGGAAATTAAGACAAAACAATGCAAATTATATTCCTTAAAAATAACTAGTAAATACCTAATAGGAGTGTGACCCTACCCAGATGCCTTTAGCAGTCTGGCCATGAGCTTATTATCAGTGAGTAGGAAAGTGTGCCTTTCTTTAGGACATTCACTGTCTATTTCTTTCTTTGCAAAAAGATATTTAGTAAAATGTCTGCATCACCAACACTAAAGAAGATTTACCACCTCTCTGTGTCTTTCTATGTGTCCTGTTGTGACAACCACAAGTGTAATGCTTCTGTATTTTTAGGTACACCACAATGTTTGCTTGTCAAGTTAATTAACTATCACAAATTAAAAGGCATGGTCCCAACTGTCATTAGTCTCACTATCAAGGGGTACTAGTAGGCTTTCTTGATTTTTATTAAGTATAGATACAAGAGTTTTCTGTCTAGATAAAAACATAATCTCCAAATGGACTATTTGATTGCCCCGTGGAACACTAGCCAGTTTGTATTTGACTAAGACAACTAAGACATTTTCCTACAAAAGTTTTACCAAGTGTTCATTCATCACTCCCCCCAATTCTGTTTTTTTGTTGTTGTTGAACCTCATTGTCTATGGCACTGGCACCCTCATTTTGGAGTTGAAGAACCTTTGGTATGAATCTACTTTGTATTTATAGGCAAACCATGTTTTAAATTTTTTGAGCTCATTCATTGACAATATCCAACCAATAAAACTTGGAAAATGTTTCTCAATCACATCCAGTATACCAGGTCATAGAAACAGAGTTAAAGTCTTATAGGAAAGAAATTGAAGGTAATGGAAGATTATTTCTTATTTTAGAGTCAAAGGAATGGAAGAAATGCGATGAAAGAATGAATATTCATTCAGAGACACTGCAGAACTGGACATTTGAAAGGCTAGTGACTGAAAAGCCTCAGGTGGACCAAGAAGCTCTGGACAGGACATGACTTGAGTGATGACACCTGTGGAAGCTTCTGATCAGTAGATCCACAACCCAAATGTGCTTCCTCCACAATGCAGAGGAACTACTCTCCAGATGGACTCTTTCATTTCCAAAGTGTCCTTCCATCCCATGTTAAAGAACCCCAAGCCCTCCACACTATGTGCATACTGTATCCTCTCCTGGGGAGAGACTGTAGCCTTTCAGCTGTTCTGACTTAAAATTAATCAATCAATCAATCAATTGACCAATCAGTCTACTTCTGGAGATGCTAGTCTGCTTTCTGTTATTTCCAAATTACCTCTACCAATAAAGGTAGAGGTAATCTAATAAAGGTGACAAGCAAAGTGGCTGAAATTCTGAAGTAGCTGGACATCTTCTCTTACCGATGAATTATCACAGACCAAAGGAGGTGATATCCCTTCTAGGTCCTCATAATCTGATCTGTCCATCACACAGATAGAGTAGCACTTGTCTGAGACAATATCTTCTACCACATCCACTAGTAGCTGTGCCAACTCCTTCACTATGTGGTATCATGTACATGGCAGTAGAAAGGAGCAAGTAGGGTGGGGGGAACCAGAAATTGCCTACACGAAGATAAAGATCATCCTTAGGCTATTACAAGGTTCCTTTGCTTCTACTTAAAAATAAGGAACAGGTCTAAGGAATAGTTTGCCCAGTCTTCAAAAGCAGCCACTGGGGCTCAAACTACTTTAATGATGGGCTAAGGAATCAGCTTATAAATGATTCTTTAAAAAGTTTCTACTTCTTTCTCATTTACTTGGACAAAACAAAACAAAACCAATCAAAGGAACAAGCAAAAACTCCACCAGCATCATAGTCTTAATAATAGAAGTTGGCTTTAAAACTTCTAGTCTGAAGAGAAAGCTAAAGTAATTGTAATATGTCATGCAAGAACTTCCAGGGAATGAAAACCACCCATCAGCAGAGGTTGATGTTAAGTTTTGTCTTCAACACCTTCGCTGTCAGGGCTTCCCACTGCTATCTTGACACCCTTCCTTCTTGGAAATCAGTGGCTTCACAAGAAAAACACATCTCAGTTAGTTATCACATTTGATTAAACACCTCACCCTGAAGTGTAAATAGCTCATGGCTCCTCCTTTCACAGAGACATTTGCACCCCTTGGCTCTATAGCAGCTTTCTCAAACAGTGGAATTTGAGCTATCAGGAAAAACCAGATAAGGTGGATATTTTGGGAAGAAGGACTTCCCCCAATGGCTGTTTCTCAAACCACATCACTTTGGAATAGTTATGACAGTGATTTATTGATGTCAAATAAAAAAAAAAAAAAGGTGACTGCATTGTTTTTGAGTATAAAATGTCTGTGTTTGCTTAGCTTAGCTTAGCTGATTTCCTGGTATATCTTTAATATACTGACAGAATTCCATAGAAAAATTTTTTCCCTTCTTGTTCTATATTGCTCATACTAAATATCTACCTTTTCTGAAGATCTTTTTTACAAAAATCTTGCATTTAAAAAAAAAAACAAAACAGCTGTATAAATTCAAGAAATTATTAGGAACTGCCAAAACAAGAACCAGGACAAAAATTAAGATCAATGTTTTGAAAACATAACCTATAGATATCAAAGTAAAATACACATACATACGGAGTTCAAAACCCATGTGATTAACTAAGACTCTCACTGATCAAAAAGACTGTGTGTCCACCCCTTTAAAAATCACAAACTTTCCACACATAAGCATAACTCGCACATGCATGCAACATAAACCCTTCTGGACCTGTAAGTTAAAGCGACCTAAATGTAAAAATAAAAAAATCTCTATGGTACACAAAGCTAATAAGTTCAACAGAACATTTATTTTCTAGGAAGCCTTTCTGCTAGCTCATTTCTATCATATGTCATTGATTCAGAGCGATCCAAGTTGTCATTTGAATACACTACACTACCTGGCTCTCAGCTTTATCTGTATAAGCCATGTGTAGATAACACCAGAAATCCCCCAGGCAGTCTGCATCCATTTGTATTCTTTTAATTTCCTGAGACAGAAGAATTACAAAGTTGTGTGTAGGAAGTGCAACATTTGTCCTGCACTAATGTCTTTATCTTTATTTGCCCCATTTTTGCCTATAATTTTTTTTTTAGATTACTCACAGCCAAGGGTCATATTTCCATGATGATAAATTTCATGTTACGTCTGCTGTGAGCTGATGTCAGTGCAAACTGGTGCCAGGACAGCTTCAAAATGCTGGTAAAGAGGAAGTTTCTGTATTTTATTTCTGTATTATATTGTCCTGTTTTCCTGTGAGTAGAGCCAGGGAAGACTTGGAACTGGGGCTCATTTTCCGCCTCGCTCATCTCCTCACAATAGATAAATATCTTCAACTCTCCCACCCCCAATCCCCTACCGCTGTTGGCTAGACTTCAGTCTAATGATCTGTGAGCTGACCTTCAGTGTTCAAGCTCTGGATCCTGGCACCCTCTGAAGCTTTGTTCATGCTGGGGAGATCTGGGCTTAGGACAATAATGAGGCATACAGAGTTGTATCTCCAGTGAAGCTCATTTCTGACTATAATGATACTTCCGGTCTGTTATCAGCCTGTTTGGCATTGGATGAGTGTCCACTCCCTGTGACCACTAGAAAGCAAGTGTCATAGCTCAAAGATAACATTTTGCCTTGTCTTTATTTCATTTCAGAATGGACTCAAGCTTTCTGTATTGGGTAAGCTCCATTTGGAGTCTGAGGGGAATTCCAAAGCCAAGAATATTCTGTTTGCAAAGTAATCCCAGTAATGTGTGGAATTTTCATTACTGTGATTTTTTCCCCCTTGCAAATTCGAAATGTTGAAGAAAATGCAGGAAACTGGCAAGTAGAATCAATTCCCCTCACAACAGCAGCAGGATAACAGTGAGAAAATGTGTTCTTCAAGTAGTGTAATAATTGTTGGCAATAAAGTCTGGGAAGGGCTCACGGGACACTCCATTTGATCTGGAGATGCTGTTCTCTCAAACAAAGAGGTCATATTTCAAGGGCTGGTTCACATGGTGTTTTGAATTCAGTGCCCGAGTTCTGATTAAATGCATGGGATAAACAAAGATTCTAGGTTAAGCCTCACAGCCCCAAATATGTAATGTCTTTTACCTGTAGAAGTTACATAACAAACAATGAACATATGACAGGGTGAGAGACACAACATTCTTCAGTTATAAAGACTTTTTGCAAACATTAAAATTATTACACAAAGGGCTGAGTCTCAAAACTAGATGGAGTGGCTCCTAATTGCTGTCCAGTTATACAAACATTGTACTTTCTGTTAGTAAACACCTACTATTTGCCAGGCACTATACTATCCCTATGGGTGCTGTAACCAAAAATGACCAATTTTTTTTTTTTTTTAACATTCCACGAGGACAATGAGAAAGAAAGGAGAAAGAGAAGACAAAGTACAACTTGTAACTCCTAAGAAGATTTAAAGCCAAGAAAGTACTTCCAAACACCAAGGAAGGTATGGTACAAGTTTTTGACTTTAGCTCCGAGAAAGTGTGATAGTCAGGCTCCGGGGTAGGGGATAAAGCCAGCTTTCCAGGTTTGCACAGGAGCCAAGTGCCAAGCAGAGCCCACAGCTAGTGCTAATACCCCGAGCCATGCCAGGTTTGCTTCAAATCAGTTGAGAAATGACTTGTTGTCTCTTGCATACTAAGCAGGGAGCAGACTCAAAAATAGTGCAAGATGCAAGGTCTATTAATTAAGTTCTCCTCACTTGCTTAGTGATTGCTGGACTTCAGGGACTCTCCTAGAGACACCCAGCAAGGCAGAAAGTTGGGGTGAGTGATGTTTGATCATCTATTTCTGGTATGTTCTAATTTATGCACAGATCATGATCTAGGAATGATTGCAATGTATTATCTCTCAGTTAATATGTGAGCATATATTTTTATATGTCTATTTTCTGGTGTCTTGTGTGGTGCAGAAGATTAAACAATATTTATTGTGCAATGGAGCCTACATCCAAAAACCAAGATAGGTAGCTCAGTGGTTTGTATCCAAAAAGCTACCATAGAAACACCCTTGATCAAAAGCAGAAGCCCCTTAGCTCCTCTTGTGGACCCTTTAAACATCACTCGCTTTTCTGGGAAAGAAAAACTGGATTTTCTTCGTGTTGTTTGGTAGGAGTTTTTTTGTTTTGTTTTGTTTTTGTCTGTCTGTTTGTTTAGTTTAGTTCTTTGTTTTTTTTTTTTGTTGTTTTTGATTTTGTTTTTTGGTTTTGTTTTGGTTTTTTGGTTTTTAGTTTAAATAGCAATCCCACCAGAGACAAGAAGACTCCTGTTCAGACCAACATGGGCAAAGTGAGACTCTGTCACAAATAAAAAGTAAGTAACTAAGCAAACAACATTCTCTACCATTTTGTGTCACTAAAGAGTGATAAATGGCCCTTCATATCCATGCCAGCTGTGGATTGCAGAGTCCATGCCCCAAGTAGCCTTCTTTCTTCCCCTCATTAACTCTGACCAGCTAAGTTATTCAAGTGATATATATTCATTCTTCCTGAGGAATAATCTATAAACAGTAAAATGCATGTGCCTGGAACCTATCTCATAAATATTCACACCATACATGTAGTTATTGATAGAAACACTGGATGTGTTCAGGATCGGTGCAAGTGGTTTTTAGAGACCTATGGCTTAGATGCACAGTACATGGCTCCAGTATCCCTTTTCATGCCAGGCAAAAATCCAGAATGATTCAGCTAGCAATCCAGTAAGGTCCTCTGTTTAAACTCTTTCTAGCCTGGCAGTGGTGGTGCACACCTTTAATTCCAGCACTTGGGAGGCAAAGGCAGGCGGATTTCTGAGTTCCAGGACAGCCTGGTCTACAGAGTGAATTCCAGGACAGCCAGGACTACACAGAGAAACCCTGTCTCAAAAAAAAAAAAAACAAAAACCAAAAAACAAAAAACTTATTATGGGCTGGTGAGATGACTCAGCAGGGAAGAGCACCGACTGCTCTTCAGAAGGTTATGAGTTCAAATCCCAGCAACCACATGGTGGCTCACAATCACCCAAATGAGATCTGACGCCCTCTTCTGGTGCGTCTGAAGACAGCTACAGTGTACTTACATATAATAAATAAGTAAATCTTAAAAAAAAAAAAAAAAAAAAAAAACTCTTTCTAAATGTAGAATGCTATCAGTTTCCCACTCTCTCTCCCTTCTCTTCCCTCATTTGCCTTCTGTGGACAAAACAGACTGTTATGGATTAGTGATAAGAATCAGTGTCTACTGAAAGACTTGTCAAACCCACCACCATGGGAAGTCTTCAAAGCATACCAGGCACATCATCGTGCAGTGTAAAGGGACTACCTGTCAGAGAGGCACAGCTCATACCTACCAACTCCCTTCTCCTAGTTTTCAGGAATAGAAGGGTTTGCCTCTAATCTCCCTGAAGGCTCATTTCCTCACTTCCTCCCTGCCGAATGCCTGGGAACATGGGGGATTTATAGGATGTGGTTTTAGAAGTATAGGAGGCGGGACAATGGGCCACATTTCTAGATTATAGCTCTGCATGCCAATTAGATAAATTGAAGCAGAATTTAGCTCTCCTGAATACTTCTATTTTTAAACAACTAACTAATTTATGAAAGTAATCAATTAATTAATATGTATTACTCTATGGTTTTCTATGATAAGTAATGGACAATAGTGAGATATAAACATAATTCCTTTCAGCCATAGAAGCTAATCAAGTCATAAATGTCTATATCCTATTTTTTTCCAGACAGTTTAACAAAATCTGAATTTACATATGGTAATGTTCAATACTCGTTTGGTAATAAAGATGTTTACAAATGAGTCAGAAATTCATGACATGGTGTAATTAAACCTCATGCCATAATTACACTTGAACATTAAGTGCATATTTTGCATACCCATCTGTATATTATTAATTCAAGCCTTTGCCTTCCACAACAAGAAAACATCAAATGACTTAGCAAACAAAGCTTCTCCAGGCATTTTCTAAGGTATTCCTAACTTCTGTGCCTAAAGTTTTTGTGAACATTTTGGATTTGCCCTTTCCCTTTCTCTGTTTGAGATCACCTGCTGAGTGTCTGCAGAAAAACAGAGTTACACGTGGCTGCAAAGCTGGTTTGTATTACAGTAAGGTTGATATGGTCCTCATTAGATAATGACGTTAGAAAGCCACAGATGCCACTTCATATACATGCCCACTCTTGGTTGTCTCAATAAGATGCAAATCCTGTGACATAGCACACTTTCGAAACACTGACATGCCCTTTTTCACATGAGAGCATTCAGTGTGAGGGTATTTCCTTTTCTTTTCTTTTTTAAATGTCCTTTTAAAAAATGGGGAAAAAGAAGTAAAAGACCCATAATAAGCAGAGGGAGTCAAGTAAAGAGATGATTTCTCCAGGCTTCATATAAATTCTGGGTGATCTTGGGAAGATGCACATTGGTTCTGCATGGTGATGTGGTTCCCAAGTTAGAAATTTCTAGGTTGGTGCCTAATACAGGAAAAGCAAGTAGGCTGGAGAGGGTGGGGAGGGAGGGAAGGTGAATTGCTTTTTGTTTCCTGTCGCCTTTCATGGGAAAGTGAATTCAAGGTATGGGATTCCTGTCTTTCAAGCACCAGTCTCTCTCACATAACGTGTCCCAAGTGGATTTCAAAGACTTTTCCCTGTGCTTCTGCTCTCTGCTCTCATGGAAATTAACTATGATCTTGCCAGTCTGTGCTTTGAGAAAAACACCTCTCTTTATTTTTGTGGGAATCTGCATCCCATAATAACAGTGCCTCTCAGTGGGAGCAACATGAAAGCAAATTAACCCTTTAAATTACAGGGAGGAGGCAGTAGTAAATTCAGGCCAGGTTGTAGTGGCAACCCTTTTTCCTTTGCATAAGGGAATGAACTCTTGAGACTTGTAGCATCTGTGCAGAGGTGAAGCCCAGGGGAGCTCATGCTACCTGGAGGTTCAGTTTCTCCTTATGACTGTCACTGAGTGAAATAAAGTTGGGTTAAGGATACTGGAAAGACTTCTACCAATTAGGAAATAATAAAAAAAAAAATACTAACCACATGAAAAGAATAGGAGTTAAGTTTTGCTGAGTCCTTCTCTTGTTCCACAACTTTCTTACATTCTCAATAAGAAAAAAGCAAGATCCAGAGACGTTAGAACCATTCTCTGTGGCTCTGTCTTAGCTAAACAGCAGAGCTTGGGAATGTGAACTCAGCTCTCTCTCTGATTCCTGAAATAATGGAATTGTTTCCCAGGCTGAAGGCTCTATGCTAATTTGCAGGCAGGTCAAGTCTTTGAAATTGTGCCTGGCATGAATTGTCACATAAGCAAATGAACCCCTGTGATGAATTGTTGTATAAATGAACGAACATATTCATACCATTGAAATCCATGGGCTCTAGCAAAAAGCCAAAAATATTTCTTAACAGTAGTGTGCTGTGCCACAGAGGTACACAAATTGCATCTGTGGTGTGCATGGGAATTTCTGGTCAAGACACATGCCTTAGTCTTTCTCATCTTTTAGAAAGATATTGGTGATGTACATCTTTGAAAAGTTCAGAAAACTTGGTATCTTTCAATACAGTCAAGTCAGCTAAAAGGAACTTCCAAGGATGCCAGTTTTCTGATGTTGTGACATTTTATAAGATTTTTAAAAACATCTCCTTGCAACAAAGCAGAAAACGAAAGGGACTGTGGGTAGAAATTAGTTCCTGTAGGAAGAAATCAGAAATGTGAGCCAAGGTAATGTGAGTTAGGTATACACACACACACACAAACACACACACACACATACACACACACACACACACACACACACACACACATGGGGGGGGGGGGGGAGAGAGAGAGGAGAGAGAGAGAGAGAGAGAGAGAGAGAGCATCAATACACAGAGAGAAACACTGCTTCAACACAGAGAGAGAGAGAGAGAGACAGTGAGAAAAAGAGAGGAGAGAGAGACAGAGACAGTGAGAGAGAGGAGAGAGACAGAGATGATGAGAGGAGAGAGAGAGACTGCTTCAACACACAGAGAGAAACACTGCTTCAACACACACACAGAGAAAGAGAGGAGAGAAGGGGGAGAGAGAGACAAAGACAGTGAGAGAGAGGGGAGAAAGAGAGAGAGATTCTTCTATGGTTCAGAAGTGTCCGAAAACATGGGGTGGAGTAAGTCTTCTGTGATATGTGAGAGTACCACCCTCTGTTGACTCTGGCATTAGTTTCTCTCTCTGGAATCTCTAACCATTGATGTCATTGTCCTAGTGATAAGCGGAAACACAACTACTGAGCAACTAATTAAGGAAAGTACACATCCAGGAACACATGTGTCCGTGGCCGTATAGAAACAAGCACATGGAAGCAACAGAAAACACACAGAGAGTGACGTGTCAGCATGGTCACAGGCAGCATTTGACTTAGCACGTCACAAACCTCATGAGCTTGGCTACATTTATCCTACTTTAAAAAGCTCAAAAACAGGTTCGTGGAAACAAGTGTCTTTAAAAAAATTCTTGGCATTATTTTTATAAATGAGTAGTGTGGGTATCCTAAAACAAAGGGCCTATGTATTTGAAGTTTGTGGAATAAAAATTTATCTTTATTTGTAGAATAAAAATTCAAAAACCACGAGTTTATCTTCTCCTTATAGCTGTTCACACAAAATATGCAGTATACATTATCTCTGTGGCACAGCATAGTATACCTTTAGTTTCTGCTTGCAGCACACATAGAGAATTGGGGAAGGAGAGGGGCAAAAATACCGAAAAAGCCAAAAAGTGCTTTCTTCGTAAAGAAAGAGACTAGAAATAAAAGGGGGGGAAAGGTAGTGTTTCAAGATAATGCCCTAAGGCATTAAAGATGACTTCAACTGCTCAAGTGATAACCTATAGAAATAAACAAACAGGTTAAGTCCCCCCATTGATTTGCCACAAATAACTCTTCGAAAATTTTATTACTATTTTCTCAAGGTGAGACATCTCAATGTTTCTGCCATTCTCTTGCACTTCCTATCATTCCTTATGAAAATACAACGGCTTTCTTTTTATTAGCTTGGGACTAGAAATGGAAGAAATATAAGCAGCTATGACAGACCAATTCAAATATTAGCATCTACCAGGCTACATGCCTGGTAGATATCCTGAATATTAGGTTTGCCCACACAGAAGTACTCAAGACAGACATGAGCTGTTTGTTGATCACAGTGGAGATGTGGTGTACAGTTTGGCACTGTCTCAGAAAGGGAGACTAGAACTTTCTAGACTGGGATGGAAATGCCATTCGTCTTTTTCCTACTCTTGATGGACAGGTCGTTTCCCCTCCTCTCCTATCTTCTCCTGATTTGAGTGACTCTTCTAAAAGTTTCCTGCTATGGTCACTTTCCCAGGAGCTCCAAAGAGCACGGTGGTCTATTTATTTTGATAAATCTGTCAGTAGGGTAATAAAAGAGATTGTCCGTGCTGGGCATTTTCTCAGTAAGAACCCTGCTCTTTATTACAGATTCCAGCTCTTTGGTTTTTAGTACATGCATTTCCTAGCGTTTTCTTTTGTAAATCTCACAGAACATTTTCCTATAGAAATTAAGAATTTTAAAGACAAGCATAAGAACAAGAATAGAAAGATGACTTATTTTGGCCTGAATGTCAGACTTCTATAGGAAAGACTATTCTAAGCTCTTCCCACAATCTCTCCTAATCTCTTAAAGTCATGCTGATTAAATACAACCTAGGCTAGATGTTATTCGGAATGTAATTGCAGCTTCAAGTCCCTGTGAACAAGAATGCTTTTAACCTGTGTTGAGAAAATCACTTACAGTGGATTTTAGATAAACTACTTTGGGGTGGGGGTGGAGAGCATCTGCCTCTGACTTACCATTTGAGGGGATGAAAGACTCAGCTTCAGTACATAGTTGAATAAGGGGAAGTAAATAATGAAAGTTAAGCTGGGCCAGATAAACAAGGATGGGAGCGGTCATCATGCCCCACAAAACCCAGCAAGCTCCTTAAGGAATAGGAACTGCATTCTGGAAACAGCAGTCAGGTCTTTGACTCTAATACATGCACATAAATGGGAAGGATTGCCGTCCACCTTAGTACAGAGTCAAATGTTGCACAACTGTGAGTAGAGAAGGAGCTGACAAAAAAATTGAAATATTTTTGTTGGAAGAAATAAAATGAACATTTTATATGAATGCATTTGGTAAAGTAGATTGCTCAAATATAATGTAATGTGTACTGTTTTGATTATATACATCAACTTTGAATTTAAATATACAGTAAAGATTTTTATATGTTATATGTACACATTATACAGTTTTCAAGCAAACTCAAGTAAATTGCTGTGAGCAGTAGAATGCTTGCCCAGCATGCACACCACAGAGCATTCAGCTCTCAGCACAGAGGATAGAATTATACAATGGATAATTGAACCCAAACACCTGCTGCCATTTTAAAACATTTACACTAAAGTTTTCTGAGAAAAAGCAGCCAAGCAGCTGCATTAGGTCTCACAGAAGATAGAATCCTGTTGATATATCATCGTAAAATCTTATAGTATTGGTGCTACTAGAAAGGAGAAACCACCCACTGATTTTAGGCCTCCTTTCAAAACTTAAATATTTGGGAATATTTATGTCTAATTTTGTGAACAATGCAAAAAACAGATTAAACAACATAAACTCGACTTAAAATATTAAAAATAGAATGGCAACATGTAGATGCCTTCATTTCTGCAATATGTTCCCCTATATTAATATGTAAGTTCTTGATAACCATTTAGAGGTGTGTGTGTGTGTGTGTGTGTGTGTGTGTGTATGTGTGTGTGTATAGAGTAAGGCTTCCCTCTAGAAATAACCTTTATTTTTCTTCTGATACCTCCAAATTATTTTCCCCATATACGGAATGAAATAATGAAGCCACCTAGCCCAGTGGTTCCTAAAACTTGGTTGCATATCAAAATCACCTAAGACATTTCAGAGCACTTAGCATCTATATCCCATGTCTTAAGATTTTGGTATGTTGGCCTAAATGTGGTCTGGCCTTCTGAATGTTGAAAAAGACTATGGTAATCCAGTATGTGCACAGGCTTGAAGCAATCCACATAGACTATTTGGATCTCATTTTCATTACCTATACATGTGTTGCCGGGTTTGAAAGCCATTGAAGGTATTAGATAGTGAACAGCTTTCTACAGCAGGTTCTGGAGAACTCTGGTCTTCTCTGATCCTTGTGAGGCATCTGATTGGGTTCTCTGATAACATTGCACTGAGAATGAACAGGTAAATCACATTTGTTGAATGAACAGTGATGGTCTTAATGAATGAGGCTATCAATCTATCAACCCAGCTTGGAGAGTGCTGGTTCAGATCCATCTTCACCACCCACTCTCATGAATCAGTGTTCACTACTTACTTTGTCAGGGCTCAGTTTCCCTGTCTGTGAAACTGGTCTACCAGATCTCTAGTGAGATGCTTTGTATGCTCAAATTCTACGACCCTTTGGCCAGAAAATTCACTAAGATCAGATCTAATTTTAAGATTCCATGAGTCAAAGGGAACTGAAGATCTTATCTTGCTCACTCAAGACAACACTATGGGGGGGATGCTTAATTGGTCTAATTTTACACTGAATCATCATTAAGCCTCTAGGCGATGTAGCTGCAGACTATGATTCTTCTCTCTAGTGGTTAAGACTCATTTTACTCCTGAAAGCTTTATCAAATATTATCTTCCTTGCTATTGTGAATATAGACAGCAAAGCCTCAGACAGACTGATTCATAGCTACTGTTTCTCAGGCTCATAACTATAGACGACAATCAACACAGGCCTTCCTTGCCTTCAGCTTTCTTTTTGCTAGTAGACTGTCTGGACTTTGCCTGGACAGTCTCTGGGCATTAATGAATGCTGCATTCAGACTGCTGGAAACCAGAATGACTAACCCAGAGAATATTTGAGCAGCCCCTAGTCACAGTCAATGTCTTCCTATGCCATCTATTCTGTTTTTCTCATGTTAGCTTGCATGTATGGGCAACACATTAAATGCAGCATGAGCAGAAAGAATTCACTGTCAAGGGGAGGTACTGTTAATAGACAAAGGCTCCTGAGCACTGACGGTGGAGTCATGGCTGCCGAAAAAATAATTTAAATAGTTGTGCTTTGTTGAAGTCACATTACTAATGTAGTTTTGTAAATCTCTAAAATGGTCCTTTAGAAAAGGAAAATTTACTTAAGATGTTTTACATCATCTATCAATAGATAATATACACACACACACACACGTGTATATATATACGTATATATGTATATATAATGTCAATGAGATAATTTTATCCTGCAGACTATTTTCGTTAGTAAAGTTTTATTGGCTATGGCTACACCATTTGTCTACAGAAGTCTTCTCACTAAAATGCAGTGCTGATAAGACATAACAGACCTCATAATGAGGAGTGTAATGTATTTACAACTTAACACATTCACATAAGCACCTTTCTAAAAACTGGCTTTTTCTTCACTATCCTCTTTCCTTCTATTTTTCTATCATTCCTTTCTTACTCCTCATCTTATCCCAATCAGATCACATACAGCCAGTTATCAAAGCAATGAAATGAATACTGGGGGAAATACAAAGAAACAAAGTAACCTCCTAGTCTTTCAAAACATTCCTGAGTATCAGAAATCATCTTGTTGCAATCACTCATCTCCAGAAACATTTGGAAGCTTCCCTCCTACACATACTTTGCACATGGCCTTCAGAAAGAAAAGAGACATCTGTGTTAATGACCTTCTCATGGACTTCACCTTAGTAAACCACTCAGATTTGCATAAATTATAGATTTATTCAACCTCAAATCAACAGGAACCATTATTTATAGTTGATTCTCTCCAGTGAGTGCTGTAAAACTAGAGCTTTTAATAAACCAAATTCCAAATATATATATATATATATATATATATATATATATATATGCACACACACATGTATGTGTATGTGGTGTGCATATGTGTGTACATGTGTGTATGTATGTACATTTAAATAACCTAATGTATAAATATTTGTAGTAGATTCATAGGTTATTTTTATAATTTTTCCTGTTAAAGCAACTACTGACTGAAAATGGTTTTTATGTTCGTAGTCTTGGTGGAGACAAAATAAATAAATACAGCCAATTTTTAAAAATCTTTTTTGCCTGAGATTCCTTCATGTAAGTAAAAGGAGAAAATTCAAATGGCAGTTTAGTTTTTAAAGTTTTCAAATGTAATCTTATTTAATCAATTTTATTCTGGCTGCATGTCTTAATGCTATAATCTTCTCTGCCATTAGAATTGGCTAATTCTGATCTGCAGTTACATTTTTCCCTACATAGTAGCAAATCTGACATCTACATGTTTGAAAAGCAGAAATCAGAAGAAATAAAAATTAAGTATGTATTACTAATAGTTATAAATCACCTTAAGCAGTGCTTTTCCCATAATTCATTACCAAGGTGTGTAGTCATGGAATATGTAAGTCACCTAACAGCTAACACAGTGGATGATTAGACTGGGTGCAAAACAGCATAATAATTACTATTAGCAAATAATAATAGCTATTGTATCTCTGGGGCACTGCTTTTCTAACTGTTTGGATCTACAGAAATTTAAGATTATACATTTTTGCTCCTTTGCTGAGAATTCATTCTGTTGCTTTTCAAAATTATTGTATATTAGGATTTTTTACAGTATCTTTGCTTATATAATGTGGCTAGAAAATACAAAGTCAAATGCACTGTTTATTGCCATATTTCAATAGAATGAATGTACAATAGAAGACAATTAATTAGATTTAAGATAGAAGAGTCCAACTTAATTTTGCCCTATTACTCAACATGCCTGGAAATTATTCTTGGTGTGTGGGATTTTTCCCTAAGGGGAATGGCCGCAGAGCCTCCTCCCTATGCGGGTGAGCATTTGGAGGGAGAAGTGTTTGTCTCTGTTTTCCTCATGTTCTGAACATGCAGAAAGGTATTTGTGCCAAAGAGCTCCAAGTTGGCAGTAGGCGTTCCTTTCTGGCATGAGTTTGGCAAGATGAGGACAGGCCCTCTGTAGTTAAGATATGTTGGCATGAAGCTCCAACTTTGGTTGGGAAAATCTGAATGACTTCCACACCAATTTTGCTCAGGGAAAGAGGAGCCATTTTAATCATATGCAAGTAGATTTTCCTTAATGCAAATCAACTCTAGTTTAACCAATAAAAAAGGGGGTGGAGTTCTGAGTCTGCACTCCAAAGGGGCCTTCATGTACTTTCTTCAGAAAAACCTTCCTTCTGCTTTCTTAAAATGCCTCAATCACAAGTACTCACTGACTAACCCCTCCCTGGTCCTTTTCTGTCTATATCTTTATCAAACTCTATGCCACAGAGTTTGGTATTGAAATTCTACAATTCCTGGTTTTCCAGTGTGAAGACTTCAAAAGACACACATAAAACTGGGAACTGAAAATGTTAAATGTGTGCCCTACCATCAGCAGAGGGCTTAAGCATCTGAAAAAGTGGTCCTATGACCTAGACAGGTTCCCAGCCTGTTCTTGGGGAATCTCACAATTTGTTTCTTTCTCACAGCAGAGCATAGGTTTTGAGATCTAGGAGCATCTTTCCTCAGGAGCATGATTGTGTTATGTGCTATATAATGTAAGCCCTGACCTCCAGTGACCTGATGTCTTCCCAACTCATTCTCTCCCCTTCACCTCCATGTGGTTTCCATGAGTCTAAGACATAACTTTGAGAAAGGGGAACTGCATGATGTTTATCTGCTGATTATAAAATTCCCCTATAATTTCAAAAATTGTAATGGTTAGAACTGGTCAGTGTAGACCACCGGCTCTATAACTGTCTCTTGAGTTTTAAAATCAGATCTAAAGCCATGATTTTATTCAGAATATCTTAAACAACATCTATGAGTTGTGTGGTGGTCTTCCCTTCTTTCCTGGTATTATTTATGTTTTTTACTTCTGCTTTTTTTATTCCTGCATTATTAATTAGTCAGATTTTTTATAAATCTTATCTATCTTTTCCAGGAATCAAATTTTGTCAACCTTGATCTCTATCTTCTTGTCATTTATGATTATTTTATACTTTGTGAAATCATATTAAACCATTGTAATGAGTGACTACCTCATGCATTTTTAGCCTCTATTCTTGTCTTTACTAATACTTTCCCTGAAATTCCACCAAATGTATAGAGAAATATGCTAAAAGCCTACGTTATTTTGAGTGACTTATCTTTTCAGGTTTTGAGAGAAGGGTGCTATTGCACTTGTATCCTTTGCGAACTTTCCTGCACAAGTGTACTTTGCCTGTGTCTTCTGTCTCCCCTTCATTATAGTCTCTTATTACTAATATCTTCTTGAGTTTGTATTAATAGTTGTTTTCTATGGTTTGAGCATAACTATTAGGTACACAGCTATTGAAATCATATCTTCCTATGAGTTGATTATTATTTTTATATATTGACTACCTCATGTCCTCATTCTTTTATCTGTTGTGTTTAATATCCCTGTGACATCCCTTACCTAGAACATTGATTACTCTTGTCATTGTTACCAAATTCCAGACCTGAAAGGATTTCTTTTGGCTCAAGTCTAGTATTAAGGAGAAGGCATGGTGGCTGGAGTTCTGTGAACGATGCCTTAGACTGCAGTGGAGCTTCTGAATCCTCCAGTGTATTATGAAGAAGCAAGGCCGAGATGATAACTTTCAGTACCTTCCCTTAGTGACCCATTTTTGTCTGCCTACTTTACTCATGAAGGTTCTACATCCTCCCCAAAAGAGTGTCTCTACATGGAAACACGTGTTCAAGCACATAATACGTGAAGGACTGAGGTGAAATTTTCTGGTTTCTTTGGAGACTCAGTCGCTTCATGTAATGTGTTTCTGCAAACTGTCTTGTGAGAGGATGTTTTGTTGAGAACAGGCACACAGTGTTTTTCTGGAAAAATGTCCTATGATGTTTTGCTAGAGCAGATGCTTAAGAGAACACATATTTGGAAAGGATATCAATATAACCCAACAAACAGTGGACATGCTGTGTGGTACTGGTATGCTTTGCCACTATTTGCTGGTCTTCATTGGGATTTATTGATGCTGGTCTTCACTGATGACACTGTGTGGTATTGGTTCGCCTTGACACTCTTTGTTGATCATCGAATTTTGTAAGTTTGTAGAGGGAAATGCAACAAAGAACATCTGGTTTGTTCTGCTGGCTTTTTTGCCACCCACCTTTCCTGACTTGGGCCAATTATCAGAGACTTGAGGTTTCTTTTGGATTTGACTGCCATTGCTGATTTGTGAATGGTGTTTGTAAATGGATGGAGCTACTGCTGCTGATTCATGTAAACTGAACTGCTGATATCCTAACAAGGCAGATTAAATTTGCTCCAAAGAACTATTTTTAAACAAGTCTACATCCTCCTTTGCCCTATTAACCTTTTCTTTCTATTACCTCTGGTGGGTTGTGAACTAGAAGGGAGTTTAAGGCATTTAAGTATGCCGCAGACTGGGTTCGTTGTGGGGACCCCAATTTCCATGGGACGAGAGTTCTGGTCAGGTGGTCAATAAGTTTGTGGATGACAAACAGACTCAATACAAGGGTGTGGTGAATCTGAATGTATTTGTACAAGGTGAAATTCAGGCTTAAATAGCATACAGCAAAGAGGGCAGATGACATGAGTCAAGTAGGCGGGTGGGGGGGTTACAGATACATCAAGGTCGGTAGGATCAGGTAGCCAAGTGTGAAGCAGGCAGAAGAGCAATGGTGCTCTCCCTGCTGGGGCTAATTTGGTATTGCTATGCTAATTCTCTGGTTCTGCTGGAGGCAAGGACTAGGAGAATCTGATCTAGCATTTCCTGCTAATTCTCTGGGTCTAGCTGGAGGCAGGAACCTGTAATGTCCTTGAGTGAGGGGAGCCCTTGGATTACTCTCTAATATGTAAAACAGTTCTGACTATTGTAGAACTGCCCTAAGAAATGTGCTTGACCTCTGTTCCTAGCTCTGACTAAAACCTGTCTGGAAAGGCAGATTCCTTGAGAGAAGTTCCAAGCTAAGGACAGCTTGGAATTGAATTAGGATATTTCGGAATGTTGTGCTGACCAGGAGACAATGCCTAATCTTAAGTTTAGCCATTAAGGAATCATTTCTTGGGGTGCCTTTTATGCCTAAATATGAGGGCGTGTTGACGATTGGAAAGACTAATCTGGAACACGTCTGAGTTAGGAGATGCTAGCAACTGAATATCCAGGAGGCACAAGCTCCCTTTTGGGGCCATAATGCCTCTTATCCTTGATCAGGCTTTTACCACTGATACTGCAGATGTAACTGGTGTAGACGAGTGGATGTAGCATAAGTACACCTATTACAGTAGGTTTTGAAAAGTTTAAGCCTACAAAGGATAGGATATTTCAAACTTTAATACTCAACTTTCTTTTCTTTTGTATTGTATATATACAGAAAGACATACATTTTTTATAGTTTCTAGAAATGGATCATATCAGGTACTCAACTTTAGAAGATGCCATTCTTATACAAAGCAACATAAATATACATCATGATGGTTAATATTGTCATATTTTTAGAGTCTACAGTCACTACAGCACAAGTTTCTGGGCATTGCTGTGAGAGATTATCAAGATTAGGTTAATTGAAATAGGAAGACCTGCCACTGTGTGTAGCATTACTCCACTGGTCCTGGTCTGAATAAAAAGGAAAAAGCATCTTTCTCTATTTCTAGAACACAATGAAGCCAGTTGCCTCAAGCTCTGTCTCCATGACTTCACCACTATGAAGGACTCTTGGACTGTGATCCAAAATAAACCATTCCTTTTCTAAGCAGTTATTGTCAGGTATTTTGTCAAATGATTAAGACAAGTAACACTTCTCCTCCAAGAATTATATATCAGATATCATTAGAATTTTCTTTTATTCCATGCTGATATCCCTTAATTTTAATGGTTCAATCTACTTACGTTTAAGAACATGCGCATTTAAACTATATGTTTCATTTTTTTTTTCCTCCTATCTTCTTGGGTTCTTCTTGCACACTTTCAGTTTAATTAGCATTTATTTGAATTCTTCTTATGATACTTTGGAAATATACTCTAGCAATGAAAATAATAATAAATTAGATCAATAATTGAGTAGCCTTTTAGAAAGTAAGATTATTACAACATTCTTTTTCTCATTTATATTCCAATATCATCTATTAGAATTTGGTAATTAAATTTCATTTGTACTTATCACCTACTAGTATGCTTAATTACAGCTATAAATTAACAGTATTAACACTTTGATTTCTTTATCATATATATATATATATATATATATATATATCTTTTTTTGAGGTTCACTTTTGTTCTTTTTCCCTTTATAATTATTCAAAAATATATAGTATTGTTTCATGGGTGGGTTAAATGTGAAACGTGAAATAATCAGTCACTGTCCACAGAGCTCTCAGAATAAATATAAAAAGCATTCAGGGAAGCTAAGATTTAATTGACTACTAAGTGCTGTCCAACTCAAAGAATGTAGCAAGTTAATAATTTGTATTTCTTTCTTAAAATGGGATCTCGATGCTCTATCTCTATTAGTCAATGCATCACTTTGGTTTTGTTTGGTATGTGCTTTGTCCTCAATACCTGTCTTATTCAATTTTTATACTTTATTTCTTCAGCTTCAACTCTTCTGCTTATGAGAAATGACTGTTATGCCTAACTTTTTAAACAAATCACCAACTTCATTCTCTTTTCTTGTTTATCATATAATCTCAGGGATATGATGAATCTAGTTTTAGTTTAAAGCATCTCTAATAATCAATGAAGACTTTGATTCAATTATGTCTATTATTCTCTATAGTCCTTGTAATACCATATGAACTGTACATTGTCATTTTTATCTCTTTGTATTTAATTAAACTGGAGATTATTGATAAAATATCCAAATGGAAATTAGGAGCTAGAATTTAAAATGGCCATCTCCAGAAGCTGGATAGATAACTCAGAAGTTAAGAGTCATATAACTCTTCCAAATCTGTTCATCTGGCTGTTCTTCCAAAGAACAGATCTGATTCCCAGGGACCACAAGGCCATTCACAACTTCCTGTAACTCCAGGTCCAGAAAATCTAATGACCTCTTCTGTCTTCCATTGGCTCTGCATGCATGTGCTACACAGACATACATGCAAGCAAAATATCCATACATATAAAATGAAAATCAATAGATTTTAAAAATGGAATGAGCCAGGCAGTAGTCACACATGCCTTTAATCCCAGCACTTGGGAGGCAGAGGCAGGTAGATTTCTAAGTTCAAGGCCAGCCTGCTCTGCAGAGTGAGTTCCAGGACAGCCAGTGCTACACAGCTCTAAAAACCAATAAATAAATAAATAAATAAATAAATAAATAAATAAATAAAATGAAAGAACCTATCCAGCTCCAGAGCCCTCTTCTAAATCAGAGAGTACTATTCAAAGATGTCAAAACTGTTCAAGAAAGACCTTAAAAATACCTTCAGGATAGCTAAAAGGGAATTATAAGATATTGGTGAGGTGATAAATAAGTCCTGTGTGCTATAGCAAAGGGGTGGAGCGTGTGTCTGTGCATATGTGTGTGTGTGTGTGTGTGTGTGTGTGTGTGTGTGTGTCACTGTGTGAGTGTGTGAGTGTGCTTGCCATAGTACATATGTCATTTACTGTTGAGGCTTTTGTTCCCACTCCTAGTCTCAAACAAACTTGTCAAACAGCCTCCCTTTTCTATGTTATTTGACTCCTTCATTAAGCTAATGATAGTTTTTATTACATGCATGATCATTATCTATGTGGAGTCTGAAAGGCTAGGAAGGTTGTAGGATGGGACTCTTAAGTGTTTTCCCCTAGCCTCAGCTCATCATCTTGCTGAAGGTTTGAAGTTAGCAATGAGCTTTTCTGGGGCTATGACTGGATAGAGACTGAATGAAAGGTCATGGTGATCACATTTCATCTAGTTGTCACAGGGAATATTTCAGAGTTTCCACATAGGGCTGTGTCTAGTTCCTATGCCATTCTTTCATACTGGGGCCTAGAAGATGCATAGACCATTCTCGGTGGAAGGCAGGAGATGAAAGGATCATTGCTTTCTAACAGCCTATAAGGTGCTTGATTTCGCTTTCATTAAGAAGCTATGAAGAGATCACAGGGAGTACAAAACCATTGTCACTTCTTTCTATTTCCTATAAGGCCCTGAAAGGACCAGCTCCACAATCTCTCTAAACCACTGAAACCCACATCCCGAAGTTTCCTGAGAATGAATCAACCACAAGCCTTTGCTTAAGTGCAACATCTAATGCAAAGGAAACAAATGACTTTGTCAAGGACATGTCTTCTTTATGGCTGTAGAGACATGAGAATCTAGTTCTCTAGACTCGAGGCCCAGCAGATATTTGCTAGAAGTCTGATAATAGGAGAATTAAGAATTCAAACGTCCTGAAATGCCTTTCCAGAGTGACAGTGAGGAAATGTGCTTTATTGAGTAAACCTTGCTGATTCTTCATAAATTTCTCTAGTGGTTTTGCAGTGAATTAGATGAGTGACTCAGTCATGGCTAGGGGTCCCTCCTCCATTTCAATATTGTTCAGAAAAATAATAATAACCCTCCCCCCTCCCCCTGTTCACCAACCCACCCTCTCCTGCTTCCTGGCCCTGGCATTCCCCTACACTGGGACATAGAGCCTTCACAGGACCAAGGGCCTCTTCTCCCATTGATGACTGACTAGGCTATCCTCTACTACATGTGCAGCTTGAGCCACGAGTCCCATCATGTGTACTCTTTGGTTGGTGGTTTAGTTTCTGGGAGCTCTGAGGATACTGGTTAGTTCATATCGTTGCTCTTCCTATGGGCCTGCAAACCCCTTCAGCTCCTTGGGTCCTTTGTCTAGCTCCATCACACAACAGGAATACTCTAAGATTTCCTTGGTATTTTTTTCTCCAAACACAAAGCATTCTTGATGATCCAAATATATGTGTATATTTTTATTTATTTTCTTGTTCTGAAGATGTTAGAAATAACCTAAAATGAGGATCACTCTTGAGAAGAAAGGAGCGTTTCCCTATTTATGCCATTTGTCCTGTGATGATGACCTTAGAGCCCTGTGTTGCATTGGAACAAAATGAGCTCCAAGGAGAAAGAATTTGTGTAAAAATAGATAAAAATGATGGCCTGTAAATTTACGTGAAAGACATTATTCTGGCTTACAATCAAAATATTATGTGAACAGAGACCAGGAAACAAACCTAATAGGCAAAAGGATCAGTTTTCAATTGTTGCAATAAGATCATCTAACGTTCTGTCACTGGACTCTGGTTCCAAGCAGTATGATTTACTGTGCTCCTATGTCTTTGGGTTAGGGGCTTAGGCTCCACTGACTTGGGCCTGTTCAGGTTCTCAAGAGACAATAAGACAGCTGGAGAGACATAAAACTGTTTCTCCTGTTTCATTATCTGGAAGGTTTTTCAGGGCATATTGTCATGGTTAGAAAAAAACAAGCACGGTGTAAGCAAGCAGGAATGTGAAATGCACTATAGGCTTTAGGCAGAATGGTTCAGGATCCTTCCAATGATTATGCATGCCACTCCAAGAACAGCATGCACCAAGGATCCTGCGTCTTGGTTGGAGGGACGTCAGTACCACAGATGCTATGCAAAAGAGCAGGAGATTCATTGGAAACTTCTCTAGTGTCTCTTGTAGAATCAACGCAATATGCCGCTGAGGAGCCTGGATTTTTTGAAGCTCTGCATCTATGTGTACACGTTTTTTATCCTATGTGCTTTTCAACACTGTCCTACAAACAGCTCATTAGACTCCAAAGATGATGATTGAGGTGGGCTTCAAGCCCAGTAAAATGAGATCATATGGAAAAACGTAACTTGGGTTCCTTCAGAATCATCACCAGGAAGACATGATGGGGCTGTTGTGCACAGGAATGAGGACGACCTCACCTCCCTATCTCAATTTCTAGACCTTTTCTGTAGTATTAGAACACTACTTTTCTGTTTTAGTTTATCCCACTTCAGCCTCTGCCAGTTCCAAGAAGCCTCTTTATTTGCTAAAGAGACCATGACTACATGGGTCCAGAAGCAAACATGGGAAGGAAGACTCAGTCATTCACTTCCCCACAGTGACTGGCATCATGACATAGACTGTGGTTCCAAATGATTCTCTGACC
Source organism: Montemys delectorum (assembly GCA_019843815.1). Classification (NCBI taxonomy): domain Eukaryota; kingdom Metazoa; phylum Chordata; class Mammalia; order Rodentia; family Muridae; genus Montemys; species Montemys delectorum. The sequence goes on from JADRCD010207016.1 coordinate 34,813, forward strand.
ACCTCGAAAGGAAGCCAAAGGCCTAATTGGCCCTATATTCCAGTGGTCAGCATGCCTTGGTAACCTCTGTAGACCTGATCATTAGAGAGGACAAACCTCATGTGCGCATCTCTGCCAGCTTTCCTCATGCTTATTGGTCTAGGTGCAAAGTAAACCATTAAAAAAAGGAAAACCAAAAGCTTGCTCATCTCCTGTGACTCTACAGGGGAATTCCAATCACACAGAGAACGCCCTGTCCCTCCCTCCCACCTTTTCCACCCCACACAGGAGGAACAAGCCTAGGGGAAGAACTCATTTCCCTGTTCCACTATTTGTAAGCACATTTTCCAGATCAGTCCTGACTTTTTGATTTCATAAGGCTTCCGCATCCAAAGGAGCTTGAGGATTAGTCCAACCTCACAGCAGACTTCTTAGCTCCTTCTCAAAGGTAACTGCTTATCAGCCTAAAAATGAATGGAAATTGCATGGCTGACAGAGAGACCTTCTACCCTGTTGGCATACAAACAGGGGTCCATACTGATGGTAACTTTGGGGTAGGGTGGGGTTATGTTCTGCAGGCTGTTATCAACAGGAAATCTAACTACAGCTAATGCAGCAGGACAGCTTGGCTAGGCTATGGAAACAAATGTTTGAGAGCCCTTAAGATAACTGTCGCTCACCTTCCAGACTCATTAATCACTGGCAAGCTGAAGCCATCTAGTAAGTAGGAAACAAAGAGGGTGTGTGTGTGGAATATATGTCAAACAAAGCATGCTCTTGGGCTAGCATCAAAGATAGAAAGCTTCAGTGACATATAAAATGTTAAGTCCTCTTTGTTCTGTGTGAATGTGTGTGTGTGTGTGTGTGTGTGTGTGTGTGTGTGTGTGTGTGTGCACATGTGCATGAGAGAAGGGGGGGGGGAGAGCAAACAGAGACTAGCAGCAACCAGAAAAAAATGGTAGAAAAATAAAGGCAGGGAGAGAGCTAAGCATTAGGATGCAGGCTTGTAATCTCAACACTTGAGAGCATGACGCAGGAGGATTACCATGAGTTCCAAGGAAGCCTGGGCAACAATGTGAGACCCTGTCTCAAAAACAAAAACAGACAAACAAAACAACAGAGAGGAAGAGCTTGAGGCCTAAAAAAACAACCTGGCTCTATGATCCCAAACTGTAAACCGTGTCGCTTGATCCCTTTCATCTCACTCCAGTCTCTGTTGGGGCATTTATTACGGTATCTGGAGGAAATAAGAGTAAGGAGCAGGAGAGACACTCAAAAAGATAAAACTACATATATACCCCTGTATTCCTACCTTCTGCAGAGAGCAAAGCAAATACTGGAGTGCTCCATCTTTTCAATTAACTTTTAAGAAACCTGATGTGGCTGCAATGCTTCCTAAACTAGTTTCCAGGCAGGATTTCCCAAGTGCATCTAATTGCCCACTTTATCAAAGGCACTATCAGGTAAATGGTGTTCCACCTCCGCTGGGTCTGCTGAAGGTTGACACCCAGGACCTGTCAGGCAATGGATCACAGTGCTGGCATGGGGGCCCCTTGTTCTGCATTCCTGCAAGAGGGTGACAGTAAATTATGACATCTGCCAGGAAGTTCTGAGCAGGGCTGTGCGACCGGATACACCTACCCAACACATGAGGAAACCTTTTAGGACGTGACTGGAGATGTGGCTGAAAACTCTTAAAGGGACAAAGAGCCTTTGTCCTCACAAGAGCGGGAAGATGATTCCTGATGATGTGTTTTACCCTTTGATGACGTTTAATAACCTAGTTTTATGTTGGAGTGAGTTATGTTGCCTGGCAGTTGGAAAGTGTTTCAGATTTTAGATTCTGCTTATCCATCCTCTTAGAGCTATTAAGAGAGCAGCCAGCCAGTATTCTGCTTTCTGTCTAGGATAAAGAAACTGATGCTGAACCAGGCTATGATGCTTTGACCTTGGCTGGAGGAAATTGGGAAAAAAATTCCATAGTTCACTTCCAAGGCCCCCTCATGTCCAATCTTCATTTTGTGAAAATCTTAACCTTCTTCCTTTCCAAAGGTATTTTTATTCATTGTAACTTAGGAAGCATGTATTATTATTACTAGTTTTAAATGCATGGCTTTTTGCTTAATCCTTTACAGAATTACATTAAAACTTAACATAAAAAAATTTGTAACAACAAGGAAATCTAACACAGATGATGAAAGCAAGCAAGTGAGAGACAAGTTATATTTTCAGTGAATTTTCTCAAGGAATGTGTTCTACATTTAAAAAAAAGCAAACAAAGCAAACAATAGCAACAAAACCAAGTTGGGACTGGAGAGATGGCTCAACAGTTAAGAGCATTTGCTGCTTTTATAGAGACCTCTAGACATGTTCCCGCATACCTACATAGCAGTTCAGGACTATTTGTACCCCTAACTTCTAGGATGCCTGATGCCCTCCTTTGGTGTCCAAAAACACTGTGCAACATGGTGCACATATATACACACAGAAAGAACATTCATGCTCACAAGTTCAAAGTAAACTTGTTTTAAAAGAGGAAAATACAAAGGCAACTTCATAGGACAAACATGGCACAGTGGTTGTATCTGGAACCAACACATATTGTCTACTGAGGGCTTTATGTTCAGCACCCATGAGTGCATTTGTGGTACAAATGCAAGTGAGAGATGAGCATGGGGACTATCAGTCCTACAAGGAAAGTGAACAAAGCATAAGAAACAAGGTTTGAGTTGGTTTTTATCTTAGAATTGGTTTGCTGATAGTGCTGAAGGAAGCTCTGACTCTTTCAAAGATTTGTTTGTTTGTTTGTTTGTTTTGTTGTTGTTTCTTTTTCCTTTCATCTTAGCTTGTAGATAAAGGCAATCAGTGTGACTACAGTAGAGAAAAAATGAAAAGGATAAACTGGATATTAATGTATGTTTTAAACAATCAAGTGTTATCATTCTCCACTCTAGCTCTCTGTTTATTGTCATGCACTTAAGGATTAAAAAGAGAATGTTAGTATCGATGGAAGCCTGGGTAAGGAGAACGTGATGGTGTGGATATACAATGAAACACTATTATCTCATAAAAATGAATAAAATCCTGCCATTCAAAGGAACATAAATGAAACTGAAACACAGTAAATGAAATAAGGCAGACACAGAATGATAAATACTTCATGCTCTGCTCCTAGTCGAAGCTCAAGATTGAGCTCATAAATACTAGAAGAGTGGTCATGACAGATTACAAAGAACAAGGAGAAATAAGGTAGAGAGTTAGGTGTCAACCATGAAGTATTTATGTGTATGAATCTGTGTATGTGTGTGCATATGTTTGTGTTAAATGCTTACCCCAAGTGAAAAATGATCATCCCAAGAATCATAGATTATCCAACAAAAAACTTCAGTACCAGGGGAGTTCAAGAGAGTTACAGGTATTACTATTGCCCTTTTTTTGTCTTCAAGAACTGGAAGGTGAGACCACTAGCGATGCCACATATTACAGACACAAGTCTTGGAGGAATCCAGCTGAAACTGATCTGGAAGCTTCCTCCCTGAGGACTAGCTCTCTCTTCCATAATAACTGAAGGTACTATCCGAGCTGCTAAGGGACAAAATTAATTAATAATCCTATCCAGCTTCAATGCTTAATCATGACAATAACAAGTGTGGCAAGATACCCCAAGGGTGCAATAGTGGAACTTATATTACAGGGGGTAGAGTAACAACAGATGGCTAATTGGACTAAGATCCTGATCAATAAGGAAGAATTCCTGCTTGCTACTGTAAATGCAGCTGATTGCCTGTGAATGATGAGGCATGACCCTAAAAGAGAACCTTCTACTGCACTTTCCTAAACCTGCATTATTTCTAATTGCATTTTAGAGATCCTGTACCCGTAGGTCAGTGTAGCTTTCATCCTTCATCAAAGAACCTTCTGTTTTCAGTAGATTGAGACCATTACAGAAATCCTCACGTTGTTAAATGCAGAGGACAACTGTTTGTTGGGTTAAATTCAGTAGATGCATTTAAAACAAAGTCCTTACATGTAAACTTGATGGAACATTATGGAAGTGGAGGCAGGAAGATGATAAGAGACAGAGGACCAGGACATCTGCTGTGACATACTGTCTTCTATCTATGAAAATGAAGCCGCACCTGTGAAATTTCAACAATATGGTCACCCAAATAAGACTTGCACAATGACAACACAAGACGACATGCCATTATAGATGGAAATATTTGCAAAACCCTAATCCTCAGGTCCCCTTTTATGTCATCCAAACACAAAAAGTCACCTCTAAACATACCCATATATGAGAAAAATTAAATGGACACACATCAGGGTGTTTTTATCTAAACTCATATGTAACATGTAAGAAGTAGTCATGAATTTGAGAGAAAATAAGAAGACACATGGGAAGAATTAGAGGGCAAAAAGGAAGGGATGGATATTACATAAAGTATTCAAGTATGAAATTATCAAGATATAATATGTATGTAAATACATGCATCAATCATTCAGATTAAAAATCAGTATGTGCCTGTGATATAATAATATGTATGTATGCATATATCTAAATGCCGACAAACCAAAACATACTACTACCTTGTGACAAAATGATTTTATGAGTCTTTTTAACCAATGATGAAACTTTGGGAAATGGTAATTCCAGAAACTTTAATATATGCAACTTACTTTTACATCTGGGACTATTTATTCCCAAATGCCAGCAAGTTCTTGTAATAATAGTTCCATATAGAATGGCTTGGGAAATCTTTTTCCTCGTCGTCATTTTTTGGCAGCATTGGAGATAAGGAAATAGTCACCTAAGTGACTAGGAAATACAAAGGCTGGCCAATCAGCGTAAGTGTGCACAACAGGCAGAATGGCTCTGCTTTACCACAATTAGAATCCTTAAGATTCCTAGAAAAAATATGAATGGATGCAATATTTTCTTGTCTTCTTTGAGTCAAGGTCAATATTTCAAAACACCAAATCAAATGGCACCAATGTACTCAAATGCCTCATGGAAAAACTTACCATAAGTATTTTTTTTAGAAATTAAAAGACTGAGTGATTGTCTTACAACCCTGAAGTTTATAAATCAAAGCTCTGAATTTCCTCTTCCCTGTTAGCTAAATTATTGGAAAAGGATTCTTTTTCAATGGTTTCTTCAGGACGGAGAACTTGTATAGATCAAGTGGATGTGTAAATATAATTAATATGCAGTGTTTAGTGCTCTATTGAAAACATTCCTGTGTTTGAAGTTCTGCTGAGAAATTAGTTTTCTGGGTTCTTAGCCTAGATAGCTCCTGGGCACTGTTTTCATGCTAAAGCACAGGCCTCACTAATAGATTCCGTGAATCCTTCTTTTAGGAGCATGAATTTCATTAGAAACATCCCTCCTGAGTCCACACTATCCAGGTCCTTCATTACAGTTGTTAACACATCACGAAAAGCACAATAACATGACCAGAATGGACTCTTCAGTTTTTCAAGTGGTTTGAAAAACATTGTCCTTTCATTGTTTTATGAGGGTTCCATAATTTCTTGGGGTTTTCCAGCTGCTTTTTGATGGCTGGCCCTGCCAGCCACTCTTCCCAGACAGAAAATGGGATACTCAGTGGTGGCTGTGGTAAATTAATAAGGGGAAAAATAAACAGAAGGTCTTTTCCCATGTGCTTTTTTTAAAGTTTGCAAGTCTGTTCACTGTACCGTTAATTTGGAGCTTGCAATGCAGGAGCCCCGTGTGGCTTCACTAATCCATCATTCTCTTCTGATGTTGTTCCTTCCTTGGAGAGTCCACAAGTGGGGCTCACAGCAGGCAAATGAATGGATAGCCCTCTTTCTAGGTTCCCACATTCTTCTAGGACATCTGGGCAGCTGGACACAGGCAGAGATCTACCATCTAGTCCCATAGGTTCAATATCATCTAAATTAGTGGTAGGCAAACATTTTCTATAAATAGCCATGGAGTAAATAGTTTTGACTTTGCAGGCCATATGGTCTCTATCACAGTTCTTCAGCTTTGCCATGGCTGCAAGAGAGTAGCTGTAAGTAGCACATAAATGAGTGACTATGGCTCGCTCCCAATGGAGCTTTATTTATGGACACTAAAACTTGCATTTCATATAATTTTCATGTGTCATGAAATATTCCTTTTGTTTTGCTTTTTTTCTCAACATTTAAACTTGAAAAGGCACTCATAACTTTTAAACACATAAAAATCAGACAGTGAGAACATTTGGTCTGCATGGCTGAGTTTACTAACTTTGAGTCTTGATTGTGCCCTTCTTCAAATGTATTCAGACAATTCTTAAGACTTGAAACTCATAATTGGCTGTTGATTTTTCTACTAATTGAGGCAATAAAGCCTTCAAATCTGATACGGAAGTTATACTTATCAGAACCATCCCATCCTAGAAAGTAACATCATGCCTTTCTATGGCAACCTTGGAGTCTACAGTTAGAAGAAGACAGCGAGTAGTTCTTGAGTGCTCTTTTTATTACCCTCTCTAACATAACACATAAGCAAATTCTAAGGACTGTATTTTCAAATCTTGTCTCAGTATATTTACCTCTCTTCCGGCTGTGCTTTGGTTGGGTTGGATCCTTTAGGTAACTTGACTCCCATTGTTGGCACATAGAGAGGTAGAAACCAAGGACAGATAACTAGGCTAGATGAAGTTATGAGGGAGGAAGTTCACATTTGAAATAGTAACTTTATAAGAAAAATGGGAGGAGGATATGTTTTCTGTGCTTTTCTGATTTCATGGTATTGACATACAATACCCACTTGCTATGATGCTATGATCATGAAGCATTTTACCAAAATCCATCACTTTGACATTGGATGTCTCGATCCCCAGAACCACAAACTGAATATTACTTAGAACTTATATAGTAGCATGAAACAAAAGTCACGACCGTTCTCACAGTCACACCCTCATCACATCTGATGCTCTCCGCCCTGCTTGTTCTGTGGATATCACTCTTGCTTCCTCCTCCAGCACAAGGAATCATTGCTGGTACAATAACTCACCCATTCTCTCTGAGTGTGATCGTACCCTGAGTCCTTGCATGGCTGATTTCCTCTTGTCATTTGAATTACAACTCTGACTGCCACTCATCCCCTCTTCACCCTGATGATCCCTTTTGTAGACTTTATGCCAGCTTCTAGCAGTTATGGCTGCTACTGAAAAAAAGTAAGTTCTTTATCTATTTTCCACAGGTAACATATGAAATGTTAAGGGTAGAAAATTGTCTTTTGGACTGACTCTATTCAGAAGAGAGTCTAGCTTCTAGTACCTACTAAGTGTGTAAAATAAATGAACTAATATGTAAACTTACCAATTAAAAATTTAAACCAATCCTGTGAAATTCAAATGATACCCAGAGGAACATAGCAGTCATAGCATATTATTTACTTTATTCTTTAAAAACTACTGGTATTTCTTCTTTTTTTCCTACAAGTAAAAGAACCCACAACTAATTTTCTAACTAGAAAAACAACAGAAAGTAAAATTTTAATAAAAAGAAATTCTATCTTGCTAATTTTTCTCCAGGGTTCTAAACCGTGTCCCTGAATTCTTCATGATTAAACTGGAACGTGAAAATTCTTAATTCTTCAATATCTAAGGTAAACAGGTAGGCAAATAAATCACCAGCATGCTGGTAAAAAAAAAAAAAAAAGTTGTCAAGCTGCTTCATACTCATTTATTCCTCAAATAAAGCTCCAGGGATGACCTGGGGACTTTGGCTAAGAAAGCACACCTTCTCTGATGAGTTACATGTCTTCTATTCTTTCTATTCTTTTTGCATTTCTAAAAACAAAATTTAACTTTAAGAATAATTGAACAGTAGAGCTGCTATTTTGATGCATGTGGATAAGGGTTTTTGGCATGGACTGAAATCTTAGTAGGGTCTCGTAGCCTTTGTAATGGTAACTTCAGGGACCCAATTTTCTTATATTTGAAATAGATTTCCTCCAAAACACCAATTTCTCTTTAAAATATTATAAAAAATTATGACAATTTTTATTAGGCTGTGTTACAGTCTATAACACAAAATACATATGTAAAAATAAATTATTCATCAGGTGAAGTTTCTTATAGTCAAGAACTTAAGCTGGACCTAGTAGCACATACTTGTAAATACATCATTTGGGAGGCTGAGACAGAAAGATATTGAATTTGAGACCAGCATGAGTTATAAAGCAAGACCTGTCTATCTGAAAAATAATGAGGAGGGAGAAGATGAGGAAGAGGAAGAGGAGGAGGAGGAGGAGGAAGAGGAGGAAGAGGAGGAGGAGGAGGAGGAGGAGGAGGAGGAGGAGGAGGAGGAGGAGGAGGAGAGGAGAGATAAGTGATTGGACATACTAAAACAAGAAACTACCACAAACTTTATTTTTAACAAAAATTAATAGAAAGATTAATAAGAAAATGTTATTTTCTTTTATTATAGAGATTACAATATAATTTTATCTTCTTTCTTTCCTTCTCTCCCTTCAAACCCTACCGTATACCCCTCTTTGCTCTCTTCAAATTCAACCTCTTTTTAAATTAATTGCTAGTATATGTATCTATGTATATGTGTATATTTTTTGAATAGTTTAAGAAGTATTTCTTTGAAATACTGGAAGAATTCTGCTATGAATCCATCTGGTCCTGGACTGTTTTTTGGCTAGAAGGCTTTTAATTACTACTTTATTACTCATTTGTTATGGGTCTGTTCAGTTTGTTGACTTCTTGCGGATTGCAGACTTCTTGGTTTAATTTTGGTGGTATTATTGAATCTAGAAATTAATTTTTATTTTTTATTTAAGATGTTATGCTAATGGCATAAAGGGTTATATTTTTTAAAATATTCACTTACAGTATTCTGGATTTCTATATTGCCTGTTGTAATTTGTTGTAATGTTTTCTTGTTCACTTCTTAGTTTGTTAATTTGGGTCCTCTCTTTTGGTTAGTTGGTTCAAAGGTCTGCTTATCTTGTTTTTCTTCTCCAAAAAAGAGACTTTAGATTTGTTGATTCTTTGTTGTATTAGATTCTTGTTTCAGTATTTATTTTTTCTTTCCATTGGTTGAGTGTGGGTTTGGTTTCGTTCTTGTTTTCCCAATTTTTGAGTTGCACTGTTAAGTCATTTGTTTGTGTACTTTCTCATTTACTAATGCATGCATTGAGAGCTGTAATTTCCATTGAAGTACTGCTTTCAATGTGTCCTAGAGATTTTACTGCCTTGCATTTTTATTTAGTTCCAGGATATTGTTTATGTCTTACTTGACTTTTTTCCTTTGACCATTCATCATTGAGTAATGAGTTGTTTATTCTCCGTGAGTTTCTGCGTTCAGTAGCACTTTGTTTGCAGTCAGTTTTAAGATGTATTGCGTTGTGGTCAGATAGGATGCAAAGTGTTATTTCAATGTTTTGAATTTATAAAGATTTGTTTTGTGTCTCGGGTTACATTCTACTTTAGAAAAGCTTCTTCATGCTGCTGAGTAGTGTGTGTATTCTTTAGTGTTTGGGTGAAATATTTTGTATATATTTTTTCAGTTAATTTTGATATTTCCCTGTTCAGTGTGTATGTGTGTTTAGATGATCTGTCTATTAGAGAGAGTAGAGTACTGATATCACCTACTATTAATGGATTGATGTCAATCTGTGTCTTTAAATTCAGTAATACATTTAGTGTCCCAGAGTTTGGTGCATATATGTTGTGGAATACTAGTGTCTCCTTAGTTAACTTCCCTAGATTTGAATAAAGGGCCCTCTCTTTACTCTTCTGATTACTTTTCCACTGACGTCTGTTTTGTCAGATACTAGAACAGCAATGCTGCTTACTTCCTGGTCCTGTTTCATGGGGTAGTTTTGTTCATCCTTTTACCTTAAAGTGGTACCCATTCTAAGCTGGCTGGAGCAGTCTTTTAGGACTTGGAGTGCTTGTTCAAGATTCTTCTGGCTTTTAAATTTTCATAGAGAAAACAGATTTTATTATGATAAGTTTTCTTTTTGTATGACTTGAGGTTTTTGTTGTTTATTTTCCTTCCTGCAGCTTTCAGTATACTTTCTGTGTTTACGTACATTTAATGGTTTAACGATGATACGCAGCGGGGATATCTTTTTTGGTCTTGTCTATCTGATATTCTGTGTGGGTTTTTGTATAAGTGGGTCTCTCTTTAGTTTGGGGAAGTTTTCTTCTAGGCTCTTAATGAAGATCTAGTCTATGCTATTGACTTGGAATTCTTCTTCCTTATCTATGCCTGTAACTAAAAATTTTTTTATAAATAATGTCCCACATCTCCCGTTTATTATTATTATTATTTTCATATTGATACATATTTGTTCTAGATCCTTTATTTGATTGATTCTACTTATAAGGGCTTTCCTTTGAGTTTTCTAGAAGAATTATTGGTTTCTTCAAGTCCATCTTCATTTCAGCTTGAGGCCTCTTCAATGTTTCTATTTCCTTATTGAATTCTATTCTGACATTTTGTATTATCCTCACTATTTCCTTCATTCTTGTGCTTGTGTTTTCTTGAACACCATTCAGGTATTTATTCTCAAGTTTACTCTCTCTCTCTTTCTCTCTCTTTCTCTGTGTGTGTGTGTTCCTTTAAACTTTCTGAAAATTGTGATAAAGTTTATGATTTTTTTAAAAAATTCTGTGTCTTAGAGTTTTGGGAAGTTCTTCTCTCTCTTTCTCTCTCTCTCTCTCTCTCTCTCTCTCTCTCTCTCTCTCTCTCTCTCTCCATATATATATACATATATATATATACATATATGACTTGTGGGTTTTTAAGAAAAGATACTAACTTGATCTTTTATATAGTTAAAATTTGGGGGATAAAATTTGGGTATGTGGACTTCTTTTGTTAGTTCTACATCTGATATGGGCATAACTGGTTGGGGCAGGAAAGAGGACGTATCGGCAGATTGGACCGGAGGTTGAAAATGGCATCATTGGAAAGAATTCAAGTAGAATTCAAGAGAGGACTGGCCTTGTGGGAAGGATAATTCCTGATCCAAGCCTAGAGTATGAGGGTAGATTTGGCTGGTTGGAAAGGTTGTATTTGGCATATGAGGAGGCCTTTGAGTTTGGGAATAGGTATAATAAGGGTCTTGGCAAAAGCCTAGAGATCGCTTGTAGCACAGGCAGTGGGAGGCAGACTAGGCATGTACGACCTGGGCTAGATCTAGCTGGTTGGGGATATAATGGATAGGGAGGGCATAGAGACTCACTAGACTAGACATTGGAAAAGAAAGTGGAAGATATGGCTGGATGTGACTCAGAAGGGACCTTAGGATGGTGACAGATGAGACAGGTTTTGGTGGAGACCTAGATATTAGGATGCAGGTAGGAGTAGCCAGGCTGAGCATTGATGTGGAACCTGGCCTACATCTGGTGAATTACAGAGAAGCTCTGGATGTAGAAGTCAGAGATACTCACTAAGATAAGCCCTGGTATAAGAAAAATGTTCTTTAGAGTCACAAGTCCTGTATCCTTATAAAATAACCAGTATTTAAAGATCAAACATTGCTTTGCAAAACTAATGGATTCAGATACTTGGATTGATGGAAAATGCTGATTTTTTTAAAGTGGTAACTTAAACATTACAGTTTGGGAATAGAGTTTCAATTACTGATATGACTTTAATACAGATGGTCACAAAGGCAAAGTTAGTGTTAATGCTGATGGGTTTAGGAAACAATCATCATCACTCTGCTTACATAGAAAGCTAGCTTCTGTTCTGTGATCAGCATGATTACACTGAGCCCCAGGCTAAGAGATTCTCAATCTCCTTTCATGAAACCACAATATAGTAATTAGATATTTGCCTATAGTATATTATATTTGGCTACCCATAGCTGTTTGCGTTAAAAACTGGATATGTCTTTGAATGTACTCAGTCATCAGAAAACCATAGAAATTCCCACTACTCCAAATATTACTCATTTTACCATCATAAAATTTGAATACTGTACTTTAGCTCTACAAGGATCACCCATTTACTTGGTCAGAATTAGAGTTGGGCTGTGTTCCACTAAGAAAACCATGAAGTCACCAAAGGACAGAGGCAATTTGAATTAGAAAAGTTCTGGAGATATGGTCACAGCATGGAGACTACAGTAGATAATACTTTACACTTGAAAACGCTGAGGGACTTGAAGCACTAGCCACACAAAACAATGATCAAAATATTAGAAGCCAAGCATGCTAATCAGGCTAACTGACCGCACTCTCAATAGTACATATATCAACTACAGTACGGTGGGACACAAATATGTACAATTTCTATTGATTCTACTTTTGTAAAGCTGACCCTGAGGAGAAGTGAAATGCTTATTTTTCTTTTCATTTTTAAATAAAGAAACTGAAACTGAGAGAGGGCGGCCTTATCATTTGTCCCTGACATGTTATGTGGTACACATGTTTAGGGACCAAACTTCCTTTTGAAAGCAATAGCATCAATGTTGTGGCTGGAGTTTTGGTGGCTGTGACATTCCATGGTGATGAAAACCTAAACAAGATTTTTTTTTATTGCAAATTAACATACTTCACAAGTAGGAGAACTAATAAAATATTTCCAGCCCCCCCCCCCGTAGTCTGAACACTATTGTCCCATTGTTACTGATATTTGTTTTGTTTTTATTTTTAAAGTACTTCTCTTGGTGTGAACAATGCAACTGGGTGAAGCCAAACTAGTTCAAACCTCTACTTGAAATGGGCAATTATTGAAGTAGATGATTGAGACGTGACTGGATACTTAATAAAATTTAATAGTCCTCTGGGCAAATAAATGATTCATTTCAATGGAAATGTTCAAAACAATTGTGCATATCTGATGAAAATCATGATGAGAAACAAAAAAGTGGTGAGATAAATTTCCCATGGAGACACACATGTTCCAGTCTAAACAACTTGAAAAGCACAAAAACACATGGGCATACTTATTTGTCTTGGAATAAAGTTGTGTTGTGCTCAATGCACAAATTATATGCAAAGAAGTAGTACAGACAATAACAAATAATATACATGAAACTGAAGATTTCTCCATCTCCTGTTCATTCTGCTTTCTTGCTGGAGTTACTTATATCTCATGGAGATATTGCTGCTATAGCAGCAAATAGTGATGAAATGGATTGGTCAGTAGATATACTTGTAAGGGTTATTATAAAAAGTGGTGAAAGAAGGACATATAGAAGAAGGGGGAACCTTTGGAAAGAAAAGTGTCACCAAGTATTTTCATGTCATCTGGGCCTCTTGACAGAATTCATGAATAATAGTTTGAGTTTTCAAATATTCTTCCAAAGCTTAAGATAGTATACCTTGTTTGTTTGCATAGATGAAGATCACTTTTCAGTTGAAAGTTAGTTATAAGGTAAAACAAGAAAAGTTTTCAAATTCAAAGGGCATATCTCTAGTGATTAATGATGAATTTATGCTTGTCGGTTTACTCACGTAAGGAAATTTATTGGGTATCTAGCATGCATGTGCTACAGAAGATGTGAAAATAGTGGTAGAAATGTGATCTCTAACAAACAGTGGATAACCCATTTTCTGAAGACAATATTGAAAAACTATCTATAGAAACTATAGAAAAACTGGTAATAAGCCATTCACTTATATTTCTTCAAAAATACGTTTCATAAACATGAAATGCAATAGACTGTTTGTAAAATGACCACTGGAGAAATAAAAGTATAAATAATGAGATACAGGATGCATTCACTTGAAAAACTAGACATAATTTTTCTTTTTTAAATTTGACCAAGAGCCAGACTGAAAGGCATTCGCCATCAAGCCCTATGACCTGATGCAACCCACATGATTCAAGTAAAGATGCAATTCCTTCAAGCTCTCCGACCTTCAAGTGTACGTTCATGTACCTAGAAACATATGCACATTAATCAATTAGGAGATAGAAAGATAATTCTAAAAACTGACAATGTCAATTTCTTTGGAGCAATAGAATCTTGTGTTCACTTGTAATATCAATGAAAATTATCATGACTACTTTTAGAAGATACAGCTGGACAATTTCCAACTAGTATATTTTCTTAAGTATATTTATTTAACTGGATTGAAAATATATCCTTATGAAAGCTTTGGGTGCATATTTATAGTAGCTTTTTTTCTTAATCATCCCATACAGAGATCAGCTAAGAAGTCCTTCAGTAGGTGAGTGGATGAATGTGGTGTTGTGCATCCTAGACAGTATAAGACCATGGGGAGTGCTACCACTTTCTCCTGAAAGCACATTGCTAAGGGATAAAAACCCATCTACAGAGACAACTTAACATCTAAGAACACTGCCTATTCTTACCAGAGAGGCTCATTTGATTCCCAAGATCCACATCACATCTGGTGATGTTCTAGATTGAGTAAAGAGTTCAGTTGCAGAGCACTTGCCTAGCGTATGAAAATCTTTGGGTTCAATATTCTATACTACAGATATGAAAAAAATCATCAATTAAATTGCTTTGATTTAGTGGCTATTCATGAATGGCTCATTTTAAGATCCTTACATAATACCTGGCTGATCAACACTCATAAAGCAAATGGTAACCATATTAGCTTTCAGCATATTTACTGTTTGGTGAGCTGTTTCATCTAGTGACATAAATTTCTGAATCTAGATATCCTGCTCTGTCTTTTTTGTCCTATATAGAAAATGTGTAGATTCAAAGAGAGATGGAACTTAGTTCAGGAATTTTCATGCATTAAGATGTTGTCTGATGTGGCCAGGCATATGCACTCATGCCATCTTCAGAACAACCTCAAAAGGCAACTAACTTTTATCACCAAAGGGTGCTAGGGAAGCTTTAGTTTGCCATCAGTCTAGAAATAATTGTAGAAAACCAAGTCATCATACTTTGTATTAGGGACCTAATAAATAAGATTATACCTTTATTCTTGAAGAAATCTGGAGGTAGAAGGGAGAGAGAGAGAGAGAGAGAGAGAGAGAGAGAGAGAGAGAGAGAGAG